>CM036621.1:1962500-2065000 GCA_020746105.1 Trogon surrucura | reverse complement strand
CATTTCTCTTTTGCACAAAGGCCCCTCGAAACAATTTTATCATTTACTCATCTCCTTTGCAGTGATCGTCCCTCTGTGAAAGGGTTTCTTGTAAACCTGAGAAGGAGAAAAATTATTTTAAGAGTGCTCAACGGAGGTTAATGTTTGGAAAATCTTGGCTGAATTCTTGACATTCAGGAAAATCCGATGCCCCTGCTCTCGTGCCAGCAGACTCGCACACGTTTCCTGGTAAATGGATGGAATTTGGGGGCCTCTGGAGTTAGAGAAAAGGTACAGGGAACATCCTGATGAGGTAAAAGGAGGAGTAATTTAATTGTCTTACTCCTTCTGTGCTCGAGAATATCAGACAGATGGGGAGGATAAAACAAGGAGCTCAATAATTAATTTTCATGTTCCTCACTAGTGGGACCTCTTTAATCCCTGTTCCTGTGATTATAGAGAAAGGTTGGATTCTGAAGTTTCACTCATTAGCTACGTGTTGTATGAAAATACCTGTATTTTCAAAAGGAATAGTGACAAGAATGAAAAATTTCCTCTATTAAAAAATATCTTGGTGTCAGGGACTTTCGTGAAAGAACAAAAAACTCTCTGATTCCCTCAGATAAATAATGAAACAGATGGTTGTTGGGGGGTTAAAGGTCAACCCTTCCCTGTTGACTAAAACACAAGGTTGACTTAAAAGATTTTTCCGAAGTTATTCAAGATGCAGTGCCTCAGCCTGTGTCTCCTGTCTCTTAATGAAATGGCTTCCTTAAAAGCACTGGTGGGGGCCAGTACGTTCAAGTGGCTCATCTCAAGAAGGCTGAGACCAATTCTAACACTAAACTGCGCTTCTGCAAACCCCATCTATAATAAAGGGTATCGGTGAATAATTAAGCGAGCTTGTCCAGGGATATAGGTTATCTGAAAAGGCTAAATATTAAGATTTAATCCGCTCCCTAAATGAACCACTCGTTTCCTACACGAGACAGCGGCTGACAAAGTCATCATCCGCAAAGTCCTGAGAAAATTATCGATAATGCAATTTAGAAGAATGGAAAGAAAACAAACAAACACTGTCTGTGGGGTTAAGCTGCTGCATTCGTTAGCAGACTCCTATTAAAGGAGGAGAGGGCATTTTTAAAGCAGTGCATAGACTAACTAAAGAGGCAGATGCTCTTACTCGTACTATTCAACATAATTTTGGCGCAAATTGTGCAATCACTCAAACGCACAAACATTTCAAGGTAATTTTCGTAAATCCCTATTGTGATCTAATTTCTTATTAAGGAGAGTAAAGCAGGCTGCTGTTGTAATTCATCAGCCCTTTGCACTGCAAAACAACTGCTGGAGTTCATTTCATGGTTTTTGCTGAAAAAAAATAGACCTAAATTTCTGGAATTGCTAACAACAACCTTGGAGTAAGTTTTACCCTTTTGTGTGTGTGTGTTTCCAAATAGAATTTAAAGGAAAAAAAAATTATAGTCAAAATCTGAGAAGGTCATTGAGATCAGAGTCAACCTAAGGACCTAACTCATGAGCACTAGGGAATGGCTTTCATGGTACTGCACGTAGCAGAGGACATGCCTGGGCTCCTTGTGGAGGACATCATTGTGGTGCAGAGCAGGAATATGTCACATTAAGTGCACCTGGTATTTGTTATTGCTGCCTTCTTAAACATGGTCAAACATCCCTTCTTCATCAGGAAGACCTCATCAGGTCTTGGAGGCAGACTTAGCTCCTACACCCTTCTCCAGACCACCTCTGCAGGTTTTTGCACCTTGAGAAGTGCCCGGACTGGGTTCCTGCGAGGGGAAGGTGTGGCATTTAGGGTGTGAGGTCTTGCAGCGTGGTCCAAATCTGGAGAACATAGGGTGGGGTAAACACCTATTATCCCATGGAAAACATTATTTCAATGAAAATTTTCTGCCATGATGAAAGGCAGCTTTCCCAAAATGGAAGGAAGAATCCACTTGTTTTCCTAGCAACATCAGTCTGATGTCCCAAAAAATGTTTCAGGGTCAAGGCCACTCCCCAAAGCGCACAAAGCAGACCCTCCCATGCTTCTATGAGCTCCCTCAATACAGCAAAGCTACTACTGCTCGTCTGTATATGGAAGGGGAGGATGAAGTGAAGGCTGGGGTGGAAAATCCTTTGTGTGAGTGTACCCGTGGGTGCCCATGAGCATGCAAGCATCATTCTGTGTGCTCGCACGCTTATTTTCACACCTCTTCCACATTTCCACCATCCAGCTTTTGCCACCAGTGAGATCACAAGCGGTGGCGCCTGCAGCAGCAGCCACATGAACGCAGTAAGTAAAGACAAACAAAAAAATCTCTCACGTGGTAATTTACAAATAAAAGTTCGTTTTCCTTTAAAGGAGGTGCACAGCCATGTGAGTGCGTGTGCGGAGAGGGAATTCCAGGACTTCGCCACCAGAGAGGCAAGGGACGTCGCACCATAATTTGACCTAATTTTTTTCCAAATACAAAATGACCTGTTACGGCATCCCAGGGAGAATATGAATTAGCCCGGGTCAATAGGAGGTCAAATAGATAGGGTGCTAAAATCCCTTTACTACTTTGTAGTATCTTATGCTAATTCAGTTCCCTTCTCTGTGATAAACAAAGCCAGTTGAAAGTAGATAGCATCACACAGTGATGGGTCCCAAAGCTACAATTTAATACAAATCTAGTAATTCCATTATACAACATATCCAGTTCATTTAGAGGCAACGAATACTTAAGAAGGTCCAGGATTGAAATACCTTAGATGATACTTAAAAAATATAAATAACCCAGCAAAATTTCGTTTGTCACATAAACCTAATAGATATGCGTGGTGGAAATTCTGCCCGCCCTTTAAAATGTTCAGTTTTGTTCAAATGCAAACCCTAGGCCCTAGGTCCTTATACACCAATATTGCAGGGCTTTCAGGCACATAATCAGTAGGTACATGCATTTAAAAAAAAAAAAAAAAGTTCCCATTGTTCTCTCTTTAAAAAAAAATGATATTATATGAGTCTAATGAGAATTACCGATTTAATAAAGCTGAACCTTCCACAATGTTTTACAGGCGATGCATTTCACCTTGGAAGGATTCTGCAGCTGTAGCCCACTGAAGGACATCACCAACACGCAGCTCCTCTGGGGCAGAGGAGAGGAGACTCGTGCTGACCGGGAGTGTTGGGGCAAGCTCATGCTCTTGGGAAGTGTCTCTGGGTCTCTAATTTTAGCAGGGATGCGGGTGGTCTGAGCCTGAGGAGGTGCCTCTTGACTCTCTGTTTTGCAGGAAACTGCGAGCTGGGGAAGTGAAGATACCTTGCAAAGTATTTGGGTTATTAGAGGATACATAAAATTAGACATGAGAGCCATACACTTATAAATTCACAATTAGAAAGACTTGGAAAAGAGGTGTTATGAACAGATGAAGACTCAATGCTGCTGGCCATGTGCTTTCCAAGCGAGCACATCAGGGTAGGAAAGTCCTGGACAACTTTTATGAATGATTACAAACTAGAATTTCTGTCTGGTGACCATGAGGGTGATGCTGGTTATTAGGCAGAGAGGGAGTGAAACTGTAGAGAGGCACAGGGGAAGAGACACAAGAAGAAGAAAGGAGGAATAGAGAGAAAGAAATGGAAATAAAGGAAGAAAAGGAAGATGGGAGCAGAGCTCAAATCATGGCAGCGCTGCAACGGGTTGTTTCACTTACAGATACTGACAGACCTGCACAGCACAGACAAAGAACACTTGCCCAGAGAGATGACTGATGGGTGCAAGGGACCATGTGACAGCAGAAGAGGAGCAGATCCTGACCATCAATATCTGAAAAGAGGTACCCATGCTTTTTGGTGTCAGTAAAGTTGGCATTAATGCTGGGAAGCTGTAAAAAGTCTGGAGGTACAAGAAATAGTGTCTGTCTGGAACAGCACAGGTGATGTTTTGCTGCAGGCAACTGGAATACACAGGAGCAAGCAGAGCCTCCAGCTGGACAAAGAACAGGAAAAAACATGTAAATTCTTTGTAATAACATACCCTGCAGGGATCATGGTGGGACTGAGGTCATGTTTGTCCCAGGAGAAAAACGGGTACAAATGCTCCGTATAATAGGAATTTCTAACCGCCCAAATACCATTCTGTATGGCTGCAGCTTGAGATTTGTGCAGGCATGAACACAATCTCAGTAATCAACTTGTGATAGCCAATGGATGAGGACAACCAGAGTAGTTTCCAATGAGCTGGATGCTGCCAGTAGTCTGACTATAACAGCCTAGGGCTCAATGTCAGATATCTACTGGAAAACTTTTATTTAGAGCTTACTCTGTCACAACCCTGTATACAACACTGGGTTCTGTTGATATCCACTGTTAGTGAGGAAATTATCTTTTTAAGATCATGGAAGAGCCAGTGGAAACCAGCAGTTGTTAAGTGCCCAGGCTCAGGGAGCACAATGCTCGCTGGGACTCGGATATGGAAAGCAGACATTTGTCAGGCTCCTTGGCCTTGAGAATTTAGTGAACTTGTCTAACATAAATTATCAAAGATTAACAATGGAAAGTGAGGTGGTTATTCAACGTCAGGCATCTAACCTAGGTGTCTAAATCAGAGACATGAGCCTCCTATAACCTGTCAAGGATATTCCTGTGAAGGGAGTCTGTGCTCTCTTCCATTTTCCCATTATTATTGATGCTTCCTCAGGCTACAAGGGGATTTAACACTTCTGGTTGTGGTGTCTATCAAATTTAGCAACTTCTATCCATGGCTGCGAAAGTTCATGTCTCCTAGAGTTCTGCCTTCGATTCCAGGTTTCAGTCTGATTCTGCAGGCAGATATCTTCCAGCTTAGACTGGGGCTTTAGGTCTAATTTAAAAAGGGTAGTTCTGAGCTTTATTAACAGTGATGAGCTGGAAACTGCTTTCAGTGGGTTTTGGCTGAGATCGGAGAGCTGCTAAAATTAACCTGCTTAGGGAACAAGCCTCAGGAGAAGTCATCAAAGCTCTGAAGAGCCTTGGAGGTGATCTTCTAGCCATCAAAGCACAGAAACATGGAGTTTGTGGTAACTCCCCATTGCAGAAGGCACACATGGATCCTTCCTTGCTCCTTTCTAGGTTCAGTGGGCAAACCTGTGGCTCATTATGAGATGAGAGCTAATTGGAAAAGAGCTTGGACAGGAGGCTGAGCTTCTGTTGGCCAAGCTACTGGGAGCTGCAACATAAAAGGAAGGTGACAGGAGATTTTGGTGCGGTTTGTTTGCAGTTAGGGATGGGTTTTGGCCTTGGGAGGTGGAAATCTTCTGCCTCTCCCTCAGAGAGATGAACACGGATGGGGAGTGAATGGCATCGCAGTGAGAGTCCTGAGAAGTGTTTTGCAACTTGGAGGAAAACATGCTGATTCTGAACGGGCTTTTTTAGCTTGCTGCTTGACATCCTCTTTCCAGGTGAGTGCCAGTGACCTTTCACACGTCCTCTGTGAACTCTGTGTCCTGTTCACCAGATCCTCTTTGTGAAGCGCTGCAGGCTGCATGTGATCCAGTGAGACAATAGCAGATCAGTCCTGCCAGATGGAAGTATTATATACATATATATATTTATCTTCCTTAAGTTGCATCATCATTTAGATAATGAAATGCTTTTGGAGGAGTAAGACATCTTTTTTTTTATATGATTGTCAAGCTCTGGTGTGATAAATACCTATTTTTTTTTCTGGAAAATCTTGCTAAAACCATGTTAATGAGAAGTTTGTAACTATTGGAGTTTTTCTTTCATGCTATGAGAACAAGAAAGCAGATGTAAACTGATGAAGTTGAATAAGTGTCACTTTAAGCTATAAGAAAAATACTTAATCTGTCAGAAGATACCTTATTTTAGGTGTTGGTGCGCACTAGGTTTAGAGCACAAATCTGGATGTTAGAACTCCTGTATTTCACTATAAGCTACATTTCAGAACTTGAGTAAAATGTATATTTGTTTCAAGTAAAGGAAACTTCTTGGAGATAAAATTACTTTCTTTTTTTTTTTTTTTATTGTGCCCTCACTGCATCTTAATAGTGCTTTGTGATTAATGCATATATGTAATTTCTACTTTTTTCTGTTGCCTTAAAGGAAGTGCAGCCTAGTTCCTATGAAAGGTCTGAATGCATAAAAATATTGAAGACAAGCAAAGCAAACTTCTCGACTCTCACTAAGTTCTTCATCCAGTCCACTATTAGATACTTTTATCAGTTTTTGTTGTGGCACTAGAAAAACCATAGTAGCTTCTCACTGGAATAACACTTAGCATAGTTAAATGGATGCACTCAGATATTACTTAAAACCTTGTCTTTTTCCTCTAATCTACCTTGTGTTTGAAGGAAGGTTTAGGTGCAGCAACAATCAAACATCTACAGCCAAACCTGATACGAACAGTTCAACAACTGGCTCAGACTGCACTCAACACAGAAACTGAATTACGAAACAGAGAGTTTAATGTTAGAAGTAATGCCACATGAAAGAAATTATGCATAAAACAGTAGTTTCCTAGTCTGCTGCCCTTTGGGTGTGCATTACAGCAGCCAAGTCTAGCACGAGCTTCCAGTTTCCTGAGCAACACAATGTTCTGCTCAAGCTGGGGATTTACAAGGCTAAGCATGATGATTTTTCACTTTTTAATTGAAATTATTCAGTCATTTTCTATATTCTCTTCCTTCATATCTGTGCAAGCCTCATCTATTTCTGCAGTTTTGTTAAACCGAGTGCGTGTTGGTGAGGTTCTGCAGCAGTTATGTCACTGAGGTGTATGGGAGGAAGAAGCCACCGTCTTACCGAGATGATTATGACTTTACACAGCAAGTTGCATTTTAGCTGGCTGGTTTTCTAGTCTAAAACCTTAATATCTCATTCCATCAAGCATTGCTCACAGTCTCTCAGCTAACCATGTGCCCACGCTCAAGAGAGGGCAGCCTCTATGGGAAAATAATACAGAAAGCATCCTACTGTATGAGGGCTTTCACAGCTCACAGGAGTCTTTCCGTAGGCTTAGCTCTTCCAGGAGCAATATACAGCCCCTGCGAGTAGGTCAGATGCAGCCTAATGTCTGTCCTAATATCATTGCACTCAAGAAGAGCTATAGTGATATTTCAGCACTTAAAGTCTCTGTGTACGATTTACTTGTTCTTCTCTAAATGTGTCTTTCCTCCTCCCACCCTGACATTCTTGCTTAGGAAAAGGCAAGGAGGGAGTGGGGGGGGAAGAGCTGGTTCAAAGCATTTATTTAAGCTTGAAATGCTGTCTTGGTCTGGAAAAACAAGCCTTTCCTGATTTCCTAGCTTTGTGCATAAGACTTTAACGAGTCACATCTGTTGGTTCTTCACGTCATGTTACATTATGAATCTTTATGGGCAATTAACTGGTTGGGTATGAAAACACCCACACTAGTAATGGGTCAACGGGCACATCCAGTTTCAGAACTCAGCTGAAATTGTTAAGTCTGTCTCTAAAGAAAAAAGCAGCACACTATTTTCCTTCTGATGAGTTTGAGACAGTGGTAGGACATAGAGTAAACAGAGAACTTTCTCTGATGCATAAAATACTGGCTGGTGGAAACGACTAGTGTTCTTCCCTCCTCATCTTGTACTTTAAACAAATGGCAATAGCCAAATAAATTCTGTGTAATTATAATTACTCTGGCCATGAAAACTATTATTTGAGATGATATGATAAGTTACTTGAACTGTTGTCAGTTTAAAAGTATTACTTCATGGGTTTAAGAAATACCAGATTTTCAGCTCTAGCAGGAATGACACAGCAAAAAAAACAAACTCCTCTGAACTGGAGAAGTATGGCTGGGTGGGAGTCATTGCTCAAAGTTGTTTTGCTTCCTTTTTTCCTTTTCCCTTGCTGTCCTCTGTCACATGTGGAACTCAAAGTGTGTGTCCCTGAATATCTTCCACACTGATTTCTGATCTGTGCCACCTTCTGCTCTGACGTTGAGATGTTCCAGTGCCTTCAGCATCTCTTGAAGGGTCAAGGAAAGCCAAGGGCTTTGCACCTTGGCTTTATTTCTTAGCTGTGATCAAAATGGGTAGAGATTCAAGAGGTGGCTCTGTGATGCTCTGGTGCATCAGCCCCAATGTTGTGCAGCACAATTCACAACAAGGAGCAGGTTCTCCACCCATGTCCATGTGATGCAGGAAATTCTCCGAAGTCCTCGGTGATGGTGGAGGAAAGCAAGGATTTGCCATGAATGTTGGTGGAGCAGAGCAGGGCTTGGTAGGGTCATGTTAGCATGTTAATAAAATGAAAGTCATTGAGATTTAAATGAAGTAGAGGCCTTGAATTTGAAATTCTGTTGCTGCTGATGAAGTACTGTGAGCTGAAGGGAGATGCAGCCCCATGCACCCGCTACTCAGCTCCTGTCTCAGGTGTCTGGCTCCTGCCCAGAGCAGTCAAACCAAATATTGAGAAACCAGATCAGGTCTGGTCTGTCTGCTTAAAAAGTAACGTCTCTAGTTTTTACATGAATTTTTAATTCTAGATGACACCTTTGACTAGAAGTGACAGTGGAGCAGGTCATTTGTGTAATTACAGCAACAGTCGTTGAGGAAGGAAAGAGTATCTCCAAAGCTTATAAAACATGAAGTGGATTTGATAGTGTATGAACTCTGCAGCCAGAGCTGCAGGAACCTTCTGGCTTAGTGAGGCTATAAGCCTGGTAATGTCTTAGCTGAGGTACTAAAAGTCATGAGAACCATCTTTTTCTGTACTTCAGGTGAAGTAATTAGTAAAGCAGAAAAAACTTTTAATGAATCTAAGAAGGTTTAGCCATCCTGCTAAGATCAGAAGTGTTAACGGGGCACTGGATGGAAGCAGATGGGACTAATTGCAGATGGGATGTTTAGCATGTAAAAAAAAATAAACCACCTCCATGCAATGGATTTGAAGCTAACTTTGTTATGCATATGCTAAATTCTGTGCAGAAATACTGCGTGCATTGCCCACTGAACATTAGCTTGGTTTTCCTCACTGGCTTGCTTTCAAGTTGCACCTTTTCCAAAAACATCTTTTCAACATGCCAACAGGTTTTTAGTTTGTTGGTTTGTTGGTTTTTTTTTTTCTGGACCAAGCTGTCCTTAGGCTAATAAACAGTCTCTCACTCATTGTAGTGAGATGCTTTGTTCTAGAAAACATTGTGATATGTGTGTGTGTATATATATATATGTATGTATATATATACGTATATAAACAGGGTTTCTTATAATGAATACACAAAAAATCTTTTAAAAAAAACAAAGAAGAAAGCAGTAGGTATCTACAAGTCAGGGCTGAAGCAATATGCTGCCGAGAAGGAAATTTCCTGTAATGGTTAGATAAGTGCTTTGGATATTTTGCAAGTAACAAACTCTCTCTAAATACCCTGTATGAGGAAAATAATCTTGGGCGCAGTAATTTGTACACACTTGAGAACTTGGTAATGATCCTAAAAGTCTGTTTTGGATAAATGGTAAATTCTTTTCTGCTATTTAAAAATGTAAAATCAAATGCAATTTTTTGTTGCTTATACAAAGATCACAGCTAATTAGGCTTAGTTAAGTAAAGCATATCCTTTGAAAATTGGAGACAAGTTCCTTTGCCCTCTGAAGAATTGCCTGTTATTTACATTGTTAATATTAATATCCTGCAGCCTCTAAACTGAGTCAGTGTCGTTAGAGACAGCCTTGTAACAAACAACTCAGACCTCCAGTAAAATAATGACTTTTCTGATATTTTTTTTTGTTGTTTTTCAACAAGTTGAAATCGCTAGTGAGGAATAGAGCCTAATATTCTTAATGGTAAAATCCAGATTCAAGCTGCAAGGTTCTAGAATCTTAATTCGTACCTTCCCCAGTGTATCTTGTATGCAACTGAGTGTAAGGAACCAGATCAAGTGAAGCTTTTTTATTAGTTCTGGTGGGAACTGTAGGGGCTGTGACTTGAGTGAGCAGATGGGTGTGAGGGTTATGAGGAGGTGAGGTGCTCCTCTGGTGATGCTCCTGGTTTCCCAGGCTGGAAGGGGTGTCTGGGCGCAGAGAGCAGCGTCTTGGATGTCTACAAGAAGGTGATATCCCCAACTTGTGTCAGGGAAGAAGAAAAAAAAATTCATTAACTGGAAAAGCTGCACAGAAGAGAAGCAGAAAGCTCCAGGAGGAGCAAGTACTGGAAGAACAGCCTTATTCTGAGAAGACTTGTGCATCTGATGGACTTTTTTATGGAGGAGGAACCAACTTCCTGAATTTTACCCAGCATGAGTGAAACGATGGAGTGGGAAGTGCGAGTGCAGGATTTGCTGAGCTCAGGAATGGGGTTGGACTTCTTGTCCTCTGCCACCTCCAGCTTTCTGGGCTTCATCAGAGACCAAGCCAAGCAAGAGCTGTGCAGCAAGCTGATCTCCAGCTCACGAAGCCTGAGTGAGTAATAACAAAGTCAGTGCAGATAGTCTGGAAAACTATTGAAAATGTTATTGCGGGTGATTGTAGAGATGAGTGGAATTCATTAACATAGAGATGAATACTGGAAGAAGGGGGTTAGGATGATGAGTCAACCAACAGTCCTTTGTAAAAGTTGCAAAAATGTGGAGCCTGACTTTAAAAGCTCATTACTATTTGTGCTTTGCTTGCACTTAGAGATACTAGCAAAAAAAAAAGAGTGCTTTCTAAAATGGACATATAGAAAGATGTCAAAACTGCCCCAAGGAGCTGAGTGTCTGGTGCTGGAGTTGACACCAAGGACAGGAGGAGGCTTCTGGCTGCACTTAACATGTGGAAAATGGATGGATGCTGTGAAGTGAAATTCTGTTTTCACATACACTGTAAAAATGCAGGATGTTCACTAAAGCTGAGGCCTTCCAGATGTGCCCTGATGGAGCTCAGGGCTGCAAGCAGCCTTAAAAAAACCACATAATAAACCCTCATTGGTTGCTCTATCAATTTATCTGGACCGAAAAAAAAGTGTTACTAATAAAAAATTAAATAATTAACAAGAATGCATGATTAGAAATTGGACATCATATGCTGCTTATCACGTTTAACACAAAGTTATGAATGCTTATTTTAAAGCTTCTATGCTATTTAAGAGGTTTGGAAGCCCCTCTTCCATTAGTTGCAACGAAAACTAAGCACCCAGATCCCCAAGGTGACTTTGAAAAAATCTCTGCCTAAACATACTCTTCTACTTGGCATTCACAAGGTTGAATGGAAGCAAAATTTCTGGGATATGATAATTTTGTACTGGAATAAATCTTGTATAAGTTAAAATCCCTGGAAGCTCCAAGGTAGTAGGAGTTATGTACTGGGGAATCTTTAACAAGATCACTGAAGAGATTACTGGTTCAATAAATGAAGATTTTATCTGCACTCCTTTGAGACAAGGAAGATACCAAGGGACTAGAAAGAAGCAAATATAACCCCAGTTTGGAGGAGGGGAAAAAAAAAAAAAAGACTAGGAAAAACAGCCAGGCTGTCATAGACCAGTGTATCTGACCTTGGTGCTAGGCAGAAGTCTAGAAACATTAATAAAGGATGAGATCACAAAACATCTGGAGAACTAAACTAGTCAGCATGGTTTCTTAAAGGGTAAATCCTACCTGACAAATTGGTGGAATTTTTTGGGGGGGAAATAATGTAGAAAGCAGGCATGGGTGACAGCACTGGGCTTAATTCTGTTATTTTTGGGCTCTCGGCACTGATCTGAAAGGATTTCTTGGGAACCTGGGGATTGGGTTGGAGTAATGCTGGTGTAACGGAGGGATGTGAGGTGTAACAGGAGGCAGAACCAAATGCTGAGGGTTAAACTATAGCTCGGTGTATTCATTCTGGAAAAAAAACATGGAATAAAGATGGTGTCCAGTGAGGTGACAGACTAAATCTGCAGCGAAATTCTGTACAGGATTGGGAAAATGGGGAAGAGAATAGTCCACCACCTCCTCTTGAGACAAAAAATAGATTTTAAAATTTGTAGCTCTGAATTGTGAGGATCTATGTTGAACAGATCTGTTTTTGCAAAACCGGGCAAGAAAGAGTTGTAGTGCTAATACAAAGCAGAAGCTAAATCCTACACAGAAGTATGAACTGTGAGGATACGAGAGTTTAATCTGGCATATTGTAAAGTACTTACCTGGAGCTCTGCAGAATGCCCTGCCTGAGGTAGGACATGGCAGCATCGAATGGACATCCTGGGGATTGGAAAGGGCAGAGGACAGCAGCAATGACAGAAGTACTTGGGAAGCTGCCACATGCAGAAAGCCTGGGAAACCTGGAAATGTACTCACTTGAGGGGAGAGGGGAAAAAAAACCCAAGCTGTTTAAAAGATATGATTTGAAGATTTCAAGATGCTGAGGAGGGATTTCACAGTAGATGAACTGCAGATAAACTCTTTAAATTTACTCAGAATGCGTGTTCATGAAATAACCATAAAGGGTGGGGGGAAGTAGCTGAAATAAGAATATAGATATGTTTGATTCAAGCAGGGTGAAAGAAACTGTTGAATTGCTGACCCAGGGTGAAAAAGGAGGCATCTTGTGTTGCCATCTATGCTATGATGAGAAACAGGGAGCTGGGGAGCAGAAATGGGCTCCATCCTTTTCTATCACAGCTTGTATCTTGACTGGTTGTATAGATAAAAGCCAAATAATTGAGACGTGCGAGGAAAGGGGGGTGTGTAGGCGGTGCTGGGGGGTTGGCTGGTAAGTGGTTCCTTGCTTGTTTGGATGAGCTGCTCAAGCAATGGGAGGAAAGGCCAGAGCTGTAGTTGAAGCAGTTATCCTGGCTTATAAGATCCCTCCTCTGCTGCTTGGCACATCTGTAGCATTACCAGATGTTTCTGGTTTGTTGTTTCAACTGTGGAGGGGGGAAAAAAAAAATCCCCCAAATTCATGGTGTCAGGTAGAAAACAAAATAAAACTGGTGGGGAGAAAAAAAAACTAAAGTAAAAAAAAACCCTACCAGTTTTTAGTATTTACGAGGGGATTTTTATAAAAAAAAAAATAAATCCCAATGCTGAAGAATTGTGCTAAAGACAACAGCAGTAGGAAGTCAAACTGCTGGAAGCTAAACACGTGCAAGGGCGTGGGCTTACCAGGCTCATGTCCACAGATGAAGGCAAGAAGGGCATCAGTCCTGAAACGCCATCGAGCAAAGGGAGTGTGTGGCTACATGTTACGACCTACAAGGAATTATGGAGCAGAGATCTTAGTAAGTTTACTGTTGATCCACAAATACTCCTTCTGTGTGTATGACCTACAGATTAGTCCACTTGTAAGACCGCACTAGTATAGTAATTTACGGAGAAATGACACAAAAATGGAGTCGGTATACGATTCTATTTTTTTTTAGTAGTGGGAGCTGCATGCGTGTTCTCTTACCCAATGTGTACTGAACTTTATGCACAAAAATAGAAATACTGCTGTTGCCTCATGCTCAGTGACACTGTTGATGTGATGTGAGCCAGAACAGGCGAGCGCAACAGTCTCTGCTCTAAAAAGTCACTTTTTCCATCAGATCATATGAGCAGAGCATAAAGCCATTCACGTTTTTCTTAGCATTATTCAAATCCACTTAAACTGTGTTTGTTCAGGGTGGGTTGTTTTTTCTTCATTGCAAACACTTGGCAAATTAATGTGGCTAAAATAAAACCCTGCTAGGACCCGTAAATAAAACTCTTACCTGATGGGAAGGAAGGAAACTCTTTGCAAAGCCTGGAGTTGTTCAAGGCCATTTGTTTGCTCGATTTGTGCATCCTTCTGCTTTTCATAGGTTTGATCGGGGGTGATGTTCCTAAAATATTAGGGAGCTCTTTTGTTTGCAATCGGAGAGTAAATCCCAAAATAATATTAAAATATTGTGCAAAACTGCTCTAACAGCCTGTGCTAATCCTGTTTGTAGGGCCGAGGTCAAGGGAGAGTGCGAGTGTTATATCAAACTGCTCAGGTGCCTTTCTTTTCTAAACTCTTTTTTTGGGGAGTTAGTATTCACTACTTTTTCCCTTTTTGTTAATTTTGACAATATTATCTAATAGAACTAAGTGGAAACTATTAGCTCTACTCCTTCAAGTTAGAATAACATAAAACTGAGTAGATTCAAGCTGGAATAACTCCAGTATCTTCCCAGAGCATGAAGCTCATTGTGTCAACGAAAACATATTTCTTCTCTAGCCTGCTTCCAATTTTTCTACATCTTTCCCTGTTGCCTTCAGGAATGAGTCATTAATAGCTGCCATTCAGGAAAAGAAGCGCGAACTTTTTCAGTCCATAATTCACCCTCACAATTCAAGTACTGAGTCGGTTTTGAGCCTTTTCTTACTGCATCATTACACAACCACCAAAACAGATGCAGTGCTGAGTTTATGAAGATAATGCTAAATTCACTCAAAGGCTTCTCAGACCTATTTTAAAGTCCCATTCAGGTCAATAGGATTTCAGCCTAGACTTCTAAACTGGGACTAAACATCTACTCAGATGCTTGTAGTGGTCCTAGCTGCTTCCTGTACATTATTTTTATTATTTATTATTTATTTTTCTCCCTGTTATGAGCTGGGAGGAGTGACTGATGCTGTGTGCCACTGACCATCCTGCTACATGGGATGTTGTGACCTAATTAGGTGCCACTCAACACAGGGGATTGGACTAGAAGATCTTTTGAGGTCCCTTCCAACCCCGTAACATTCTGTGATTCTAACCTGTCAAACGTAATGGAAACGGGTATGCGATTTCAATCCACCGAGCCCGTTTATTTTCAGTTTTATTTTTTTTTCTTTTTGTGCTACCCATAAAAGTATGTTGATTTGCCAACCCCAACTGTGAAATGTTCCCGCCGCCTGAACTATTTTCTACACAACACTTGTTTTCTTTGTAAAAGCCTCTTTCTATTGATCTGAATTGACTTGTGCGGAAAAGCCTTGTGAGTTCAATGCAAATTGTTGCTGTGCACTTACTGTGAGCAGCAGAGCAATAAAAAAGGATGCTTTTGTGTGGATGTGCAACGTGCGTATTTCAAGACGTCTCCCTGTATTGATATTTGGCCTGATCTTGTTTTCAGAGTACAAGCAAGCAGTCAATTAATGCATTTTTAAATGTTTTGAGGAGAAGCTAGATCTAAAATCCGAGGAGGGCACGTGTTTGGGCAGAAGAATGCTGAATCAGCGTGTTTTCCTGGATTGAACTGAAATTGATCTCAATCTTTCAGCAGAGACATCAACTTTTAGACTTTTATCCTACCTCTGTGTTGGGGAGGGGGAAAAAGCACCACAACGCAAAGAGACAAAGCATCTCATTTAGTTTCTTGCCCTGCTGAGATAACTGGTTTTATGAAGTTTTTAAGCCTGTGGTGCAGCTCAGTTACTTTACCAAAGAGCCATGAGTAGATCTGCAGTAGGAAGAAATCTAAATTTTTAACTGATTTATCTGCAAATAAGTCTGAGATGTAGGTCCCTGTTGTGGACAGGGGGCTTAATTTCATCCTTTGTAGTGACTGATGCAAAGTTTTGTTTACTTGAGGAATACCAATATGGCAAGGGTTTGACACTTCCTCCATGTACTTTTGAGTGCAGACTCAAAAAGGGGGGAAGGAAAAACAAGAGTAAACCCCACTGTAGGTAGATATTTGCTCTCTTGGTGGGGCAAAGCACTTACAGAGGGTAAGCATTCATGATGAACTAGCTCCAGAGTAAGAACGATTTGATGGAAAAAAGCAGACTTATGCATCTTCTGTTAGTGAGTTCTCCATGAGGATGTGGGTGGAGGAGCAGACCCCAGCAAGCCCCAGTCAAGCTTTGAGCCTTCCCTGAGCACGAGTTGCAATTTTCAGTTCAGAGCTAAACTGTGAATTATCAGATTTATACTTGAGTTAAAACATCTCTGAGGTTGGCCTGAGTATTTTCTTGGTCCATCACTAAACAGCCTGTGGAGTCCAGCTTTAAGTGGCAATTGAGCAAACACCAAAAGCAGGAATACTTCAGGAGTCCTGCACCAGGTTTCTTCATTCAGACAACCCACGTTATGTTTACTTCTCGTGTGGAGCAGGGACATTCATCCCTCTCCCTTTTGCTGTGGGTGTGGAAGTACTTGCAACATAAACGCGCAGAAGACAAATGCGAACAAAACCCTTGTTTAGTCCAGCAAGTATCTTGTGAGATCACTTTGCACGTGAGCCGAAGAGCAGCGATGGGCAGAATGACCATCACTCATGTGGAACACGCTTCCCATGCTGTGATTTACCCCTGTCAGAGGAAACAAGCACAAAATAGCTTTTAGTGCCTGCATGCAGAAATAATGGTGTTAGTGGTGGTGCCACCTAGCAAGGGATGGCATCTGGTTTGATGACAGTTGAGCAGCTGCCCTGCTCTGTGCTAGAAACAAGAGCTTTTCTCATATTTTCTTTTCTTTTTCCTTTTTTTTTTAAAGTGACGCTTTGTGCACATGATGTAAGGTGTGTGTTGTTTCTTACTTTGAGGTCAATCCCTCTCTGTTCATTTGTCTGAGGAAAACTTAACACCAGCGGGATATTTTTGCTAGTTTTGTGTGCACATCAGTTGGAGGGTTTTCTAGAACTATTGGTTTGCGTAGAGAGACATGGATCCTTCTCCATTCCTTCCTACTTCACTTGCTTCCATGTACCAAGATTGGGGCAATGAATGGTCTCCTGGATGCCTGGCAGGGGCTCTTGGTTCTCCCCCAGGTGATGGAGATGCTGGTGCCTGTGGGATGTTAGAGGCTGGTAGAAAGCAAAGCCTTCAAAATGTGTGAGGTTGAACAAGTGTGTCTGAAAAAAGGACAATGAAGCTGGTGAAGGATCTGGAGAATAAGTTTTATGAGCAGTGGCTGAGGGAACTGAGGCTCAGGGCAGACCTTATAATTTTCTACCACAGTAGATGTAAGTTTAGATGAGGCACTCAAGGACATGGTTCAGTGGTGAATCTGACATCAACAAGTTAATGGTCCGACTTGATAATCATAAAGATTTTCCGGAATAACTGGTTCTATTATTTCATGAACTCCCTGACAGGAGGTTGTATCAAGGTGGAGGTTGGTCTCCTCTCCAAAGTAACAAGTAGTAGGACAAGATGAAGTGGCCCAAAGTTGTGCCCAGAGAGGTTTAGATTAGGACATTAGGAAAAACCTCTTCACCAAGAGGGTTGTCAAGCCCTGGCACAGGCTGCCCAGGGCAGTGGTGGAGTCTCCATCCCTGGAGGTGTTTAAAAGCTGCGTAGAGGTGGTGCTCAGTGATGCGGTTTAGTGGTGGACCTGGCACGGTTGGATTTAAGCTGGAAAAGACCTTTAAGATCAAATGATTCTATGCTTCTATGCTTTTTGCAACTACTCAAACAAGTAGAGGCAGGTTCCTTTCCAGAGCAATACACATGGCAGCTCAAATCTCTCAAGGCTCCTTCATCCAGGAGCATATCCCAAAGGATGTCATATGGGCTGTGGCCAGCCTGTCCTTACACAGGCACTGTTGATTCAGGATTAAGGTGAATAGAGCTGGCTCCTCTGAGGACGTGTATACTAGACTACTGGAAAAAATTTTTGACCTCAACCATGCTCGTTTTGTGTGTCAAATAATCGTGATATCTCCCGCAAAGCTTGTGGTCGATTGCTGGTGTGGTTGAAGAGTGAACTATTTGAGAGGAACCAAAATGGTTCAAGGAAATAAATCCCATCAAATTTAGTGTGGCTCAAGCACCTCTCTCCCCTGGTGCCTTTGGATTGTCCCGTTTGAGTCTTGCACAAAAACATGACAAATTTTGGTGGCTCTGGGTGCTCACATTCAAAGGTGAGTGTGAAATTCAGAGCCTGCTCAAAACTCTGAACTCTTCTCAACAGCAATGTCACAGGCCAAATAGTACAGAAAATGGCCCTTCAGAGGGAAAATTATTCCAGAAAACCTGGCACTTGTAGTGTTTTTGGAAGAAAACTATCCCACTGAAGCGTCGTAACTGGAAAAGGAACACAAAACAAATACATTACACTATAAATCATACGTCTGTAGTAACTTTCGCGTGTCTTCAGCATTGCACAGAGTTCAGGAGCAGGAAGAAGATTAAGGAGTTAACGCAAACTACAAAACCCTTCTGAGAGAAAACTTGTATTTTTATTTTTTTTTATTTATTCATATCATGCCAAAACAGCTTTGTATGAAGTAAGAAGTGGTGGGCAGAAGTGGGAGCATGACCTGTCTCTGCCAGTGTGAAGGGCTGGAGTGGGGACATCCACCACTAGAGCAGACTCTCAGACTCAGAGTGGTGAGTGACATTTGCCTGAATATCAAATGATTGCGTTATAATCACTGCTATGTCCATGAATACCAAATGAACTTACAACTCCTATTTTCTGTGATTTAAAAAAACCCAAACAACCCCCCCTCAAAAAAAAACCACAACCCAACAAAAAGAACAAATGACAGATATAGTGAAAAAAATAACCTTGTTCTCTTTTAGAAAGGTGATGTTTAGAAAAAAATGTTTGAAAGAGAATCAAGTAGTCGATGGTGCTTTCTGCCCATTGTTGGGTGTGTTTTTCGCATAAATTTCTCATTTTTGAATGCTAAATGCCAGGTAATGAGGGTGTAGAATAATTGTTTAACTGAAAATTTCACATGTAGGGTTTTTTGAAAATAAGTGTCTTTTCTGTAAAAGGATGCCTCGAGTAGCACTCTAGAAGCATATAAATTAATGAAGGCTCACACGAAGCATATTTTGTAAGTCTCACAAAGTCTCGAAGCAGAGAAATTCAGGGTTTGAGTCAAACATTTGCTTCCACCCAAACTGTAATGGTGAGGTGGGATTACTTGAGTTAGAATTACGCACCGTGGAGTGCAAATACCATCAAATCCATGCACAAAAGTTTTCTGGAGGCTGATTCCTTCTTCCCTACCCAGTGGGAAGCTCATCCCATTCCTGCACTTTTTTAATTTTTTTTTTTCCCCTGGTGGGATCCGCACCAGCATCGTGGCACGGGAGGGTGGTTGTGGCTTTGCCCTTGGTGCCAAAATGCAACGGTTCATCTGTGGGAGCGGTGTGTGATGTGGAATCAGAGAGGCTAAACGGACTTTGACTTACTGACCTGCGAGCGAAAAGCAAATTGCAGCCGCGCTCTTCTCGCGTTGCGGGAGCAGCTACTGAAATACCAATTAAAAGCTATAATGGGAGCTTGGGGTGAATCTGTATGATAAGATACTTCTAGGTCAGGCAGGAGGGTTGCAATAATAATAATACCAAGTACGTTTCCTTATTTAACTTTGTTTTTTATTGTGTTCAGCCCGCAGCCGATTTTTTTTTTTTTTTTTTTTTTTACCTTGTAACATAGTCCCTAATTGAGACACATGAAGCTCATAAGAGGCTTTAGACAAGATTCAGCTAGCCACAAAAGTCATTATCTCATTTTCATTTATTAACATGATATTTCCAATGGATTAACGAGGGTTTCCCTTTTGTTGCCTCTGCTGTGGCACTAGCCCTAAAGGGGCTGTTGCGTCTCTCCATCTCAAGTGACTTCTTACTCACATTAGATTACAGTAATGTACGTGTTACAGGAATGACATTTATTATACTTCTTGAATTAAAATTCCCTATTTGAAGTAGCTATAATTGCTGGAAATGGGATAAAGTGGACTTGAGTGTTGATTTTAGCAATGGGCTAGTATCAAAATAACTGCTGCTTGGAACTGGGCATGCGAAAATACTCTCCCTTGATTTCAAATATCTAATTCCATCGTATTTCTGGAATCTGCAGAATCAGTAATTTTCAATTTTTTTTTTTCAAGAAGCCAGAGGTCCTTTTAAGAAATTACTCCCTGCGTTTTCCACAACACTCATTTTTTCAGATGCCAGCAGTCCTACCTCTCCACGGAGCCGCAAAGAACAAAGTGATCGTGCAAATTCTGGTGAACTGGGAAAAAGAGGGATTGGATACCCTGGCGACACATTGCAGTGGTGAACCCCAGCCCAGGGAGAGGTGTTATTTATCCTAAGGTGTTTTCCAGCTCTGCTCGCTGCTCCCAAGCTGCTCCTCCTCTCCCCAAAGGCTGCCTGAGCAGCATAAGAGCCAGGACCTGCCGAGAGCCTGTCTGCTCCAGGCACTGTCTGATCTTGTCTGACATAGTTTAAACCCATGCTTCCTGCTTTAGTTTTACATTTTCCAGGGCCTGGAAGGTTCAACAGGAAACAAAATTCACCGAAGAAAAATATAGGCTAGGAGATTTAAATCAGTGCAGCCTATTTCTGCCTTCACCTTACCTGATACAGAGGTGCCTTCCGTTAGCTTCAGTATAAAAATAAAGACCTTCACTATTTGTAGATGTCAGATTTCTCCTGACCAGTCACTTGAGAAATCTTGGCCCTAAAGAGAGTGATTTTAACCCTAGCATTTAGGAGAAAAATAAAAAAAAAAACGTGCCTTTTCTCCAGCCAGCCCTCCCTGGTGCAACTGTATTTAGTGCTGTTTCTCACCGGAGCTTTGCTCAGAACCTCAGTTGCCTCAAGGTGCAGAAGGAGAGGAGCACTGAGTTGGCACAGAGGGATGATGCTCTCCTTCTGGATCAGTGTTTAATAAGCCCAAGGATATGAGAATCGGGAAAATAAGCTGTGGAGATTGGAAGAAGAATTCTTCGTGCCATGTCTTCCGGGGGCAAAAAAAAACCTGAACCAAAAGTAGTGGTGATATTTAATCCAGGAAGCTCCATCATATGTCAAGTTGAAAATTGTAACCCACTGTGCTTTACGAAAGCTATTATGAACCCAATCGCTAACAGCTTTCAACATCAACTTGTAAACCAGAGCAGCCCTTGCTGACGTGCTTTGGAACTTCTTCTGGCCTCCCTAATGTAGAGGGTGCTTTCAGCTTTATTTATTAAATTGCATTTCAGGGCTGACATCTTGGGGAGTGGGACCATTCAGACCCATGAGCCTCCTGCACGGGATCTCCCCCCTGTTCTAGTGTCACAACCATGTCCATTCTGAAGGAAAGCTTCAGATGAACCTTTAAAGGATGGGCTTGACTTTTTGCAGAGGTGAGAGCAGGGAAGATCCTTTGTAAAAAAACCCCACATACATATAAAAGATGTGGTTTTCATTCTCCGTAAATTTTCTAACAAACTTTATCCTTAATATAATATTAAAACTCGTGTAGACCAAATGGCCTTCACCCGATGGATGAGGGCATAGGTGTTTGGAGAGACCTGGTAAGAAACACCAAAAAAACCTCTTGAGTGATCCAAACCCCTCAGCCTGGAATTCAGGCAGCGTCACCGAGGGTTCAGCGAGGTGGTCTCTGTTTGCTACAGCCTGACCTGAAAGGGTGTTCAGAGTGTGTTCTTTCTTAATTCTAAAAACAATGACAATAATAATAATAATAAAATGGTATGAGCAGTTGGAGTAAAACCTGAGTTTTGGGTAAATTCCAATAATGTGTTTTTGATTGCATGCAACGGGATGCCTGTCAACACTTACTAGGCAGATTTGTCTCTTTTTACGTATCTAAAACAGCCTCTCTTTTTTTTTTTTTTTTTTTTTTTTAACAGAGAGGAGTGTCTTGTGTATCCTGCTTCCATCTCCATACTGCAATTATTAATACAGGGTAGAGAGAGGTCACCTATGTTTTTTGGCAACAGTTATGTTCCCATGTATAAATCATGATAAAGTGCTATTACTCTGTAGGGTACACTGATGTTTTCAATTTACTCTGTGTAGAATATCCTTTCTTTATTTCTCCCTTAAAAAAAAAAAAAAGAAAAAGGAAAAAAAAGTCTTTTGTTCCTATAATATAGATAAACTCATAGATTTTTGCAAGCAATAAAAATAATATTAATAAAAATGAGGCATTGTTACAAAGCAGGTCCTAACTATGCAGCCTAATGTTTCAGTAAGTCTGTGGTGCACATCCTTTTATAGCCAATTAAGGGGATGTTTTATTTCCCTCATTAAAAGTGCAGCCCACAGTCACCATGTTGAATCAAATAAGTATGAGTTTGCACATCCTGTGCGCAACCTTTCCTTGAGGCACGCCAGCATTTGTCATCTTTGTAATAAAGCTTTCCAATTTTTCTGATTAATATTTAAAAGAAATAACATGACCTGAGGAATATATATATAACACATCCTTGTTCGAAGGCATTCCGTGCTACACCGTGCTCCCTGGTTTAAGGCTAAAGTCCCATTACATCACTCTGGATTCTGCCTGTTCCTAAGACCTGTTTTCCCGTGTTTATGTGCAGCAGCAACCTCTTTGTGCTCTTTTCTTCCTCCCAGATGAGAGCTCTCACGGGGGCACGTTGCATTTCAACAGTCGCTGTGATGCTCCTTGTCCTTTGTCTTGCCCCGCCGCGTGAAAGGTGGAGGATGGTCCTCCAGAGATTGTCCTCTGAGCAATTGCTGGGTCGTTACGGGTCCATGAGCAAGTGGTTTCTGAATCAAACTCCTGGCAGCTTTCTAGCAAAGAAAAGTTGACTGGAGTGCTGTCGAAAGGTGAGGTCCTGCCCCTCCATTCAGGTACCAACACCTGGGCAGTGGTTGGGGACAGCAGGCTTATTGGCTCTCTCTCTCTTTTCTGGTTCGTGTGGCAATCTGCTAATAACAGTCGTGTATGTCTTCGGTAGAGATGACCTGGAAAAGTGTGGCTTCATCTTGGAGAGGCACACCTTGTGCTCCATCCCTGTCTCCTGAGGATCTGCATCTGGTAGAGCTTTACTGAGCTCCTGGAGCTTCATGGTTGTGATAGGTTTTAGGACTTCTGCAGGTTGCAGAAAACTTGACTTTTTACTTATTTTCTCTTCATCATTACTAATGAAACGTATATATTGGATGATTAAAAAGACAGGAGCATACCACAGTGAGTTTTGGTTGACAGCATAGTGCAGTAAGAAAGGTATTAAATAAAGAACGAGCTGGCTGAGGTTTGACAGAGGTGCTAAAAACTCCTGTGCAACCTTTTCAGTACATTAATTACATGGTTGGTTTTCTTTTTTCCCTTTATCTCCCTCCACGTTGTCTCTTATTTATTTTCTTTCATTTTATTTTCCCAATATTTATTGCCAGCAAACAAGTGAAAATGAGGAGGACTAAGGTCAGTTTTGGTATTTTATATTGGCACCCATTGCTAAAGGCCTTTAGGTTCTTCAAACCATTACAAGTAATCACAGCTAGAATAACAAAATATAAGTCTTTAAACTTAAAGGCTCAATTATGCAGGGCTCTCTGTAAATTACAGACAAAGCTAACGAATTTCATACATTAGTCATGGTAAAAAATATTAAATTCCATGGTTCGTCACAGATTAATAGGAAAAAAAGATTAAAACGGCAAGTTGTGTAAGTAATTTAAACAAATGGTTGTCAGAGATTTCTGCATGTTTGGCGAAGAATTAAATAAGTGAATATCAGCAGCTGAACTTCTTGCAGAGGAGCCAAACCCTTTTGGAAAAGCCGAGGCTCTTTGTGAATGTGGAAGCCCCGTTTTACTCAATCCTATAACGCATTCAAAACAGCTGTCACACAAAGGAGGAGAATTTACCGTGCAGTGCTGCTTGTGTTTGTCTTAATCCATCCCCGCCAGTAAGCCACTCGCTGCGGGGGGAAAAGGGAAACTCTCAAGTGGACCAAGACTTGGAAGATGCAGAGAATACCAAGATTAATATTAAAGGATGGAGTGTTGGTTGGAGGGGCCGATAACGCCACGCACCACCAGGAGATGCTTTCTGTTAAATAACACCGAGAAATAATTTCAAAGTGTTCCTTTACGCCGAGGTGCTGTGCAACCGCTGCCCCTGGCACGAGGATAGTTGTGGTGAGCGTGGTACGTGCAGTGGTGGAGTCTGCAAGAACAAGTGCTCAGCCTGGGAGAGTTTCTCGGAGCTGTTTGTCTCTTTGTTAACAAACACACACATGCATTTCTTGGATGTGGGGGTTTTTTTGGGGTGGGGGTTGCTTGGGAGGTGAGGTAAAATCTTCCTCTTGATCTCCTGGAGCTAACAGTGTGATATGGAGAACAGAAACTCACCCTACTTCCCACTTTAGCCTCGTTCAGCATATGTTTGATTGTTTTTTTTATTTTTTTTCCCCCCATTCTTTGCTCCTTTAAGCCTTGTTGTTTTGTGAGGGGGAAACAGAAAGGAAATCAAGACTGTGGCTGATAGCAAGGGAACCAAGCACTTGTTTTCTGAATTTCCTGACTCCTGATTTACTGTTTCTTTCACTCCCTGTTACAGTTCTCCCAATTTACAGCTGGAGACAGATGTGAACACACAGGTGTGGTGCCACAAATGGGCTACTACTGCAATTATAAAAAAAAAATAGTCTGCAAGTTGCTTGTCAGCTCTTGCTTTAACACCCGTGTCACAGTGTGCTACTACAGGTGGCTTTTGCACCCAGACAAGGTGGTTTACACTGAAACAAGAATTAGAGATGGAGATTTAGGACACTCCATAGCCACGTTTATTTGAATGCTTCTGTTACAGTTCAGGTCAAACCAGGTTTGATGCAGAGATGTCTTTTGTCCATTTTCTTAAGCTGCCGTTGAGGAACGGGCTCTGCCTTCATGTGCCTCAGCATCACAGCAGCTCTGGGAACGCTTGCTTTGAAATTAATTCAGGCAGAGCGATCGCTCAGGGGTAGCTTGCTCCATCACCACAGTTTTTAGTGTTTTCAGTAAATCTCCGTTTCACTCAACACGGGTTTCATAAAATTCATAGCAAGTAAAACTGCAGTCAGAGGGTGGAGAAGTACCCACTCTTTCATGGTTTACCTCTTCTAATGTAAAGACTCATTGTCTTCATCATAACGTTTGGGGAACCTTATCTTTTGTGTGTGTTTGTTCAGTATAAATTCTGCTGGTGGGCAGGGTGTCCTCTCCCATGTCCATGTGTCTGCCAGGGTGAAGACACTCTGGAGGTTGTATCCACAGGGAAATTTAAGTGAACCAGTATTTGAGATCTGCTGTTCCCACAGCATCTCTATCCTGGCTGAAGCCAGGAAACCCCAGTGGTTTCCTATGGGAACTTCTTCCCAGGGAAATTCCCAGCACAGCTTCTCAACAAAGGAGACTGAGTATCTTTTGATATGTCTTGGATAAGCCTCTGCTTGTGATACGCATCCAAAACCTGGAAATGTTAGGCTTACTCAAAGCTGGTTCATTTCAGTGACTGACCCAGCAGCAGTTTGTATACCAGTACCCACGATTAACCATAGCTGACTTGAGAGTTTGCTTTTGACCTAGATTTAGAGTCAGGTTTAGATCTTTAATGGAAGACCCCAGAGCTCAGGCTTAACATTGCCAAACTGTCATGCAAACGGATCCACAGAAAACCAGATGCTGTTAGCTTTGCTGGTTCTTTCAGATTTGTACATCATCTGCACAAATTCTGGGATAATCATGTCTGGTTTTCAACCCAGTTTGAGGGTTGATACAGGGACGAGCCCTCCTGCCACCTTCTGTGTAGCTGTAGAGGTGGCTGGTTTAAACTTCTAGCATGGCAGGAGGGTTCTGGGACCACCAGGAATGGGACCTGATTCCAACACAGTTTTGCATCCTGATTTCCCTCTCCTTCCCAGAGGCAACCTCGTGCTTTCCTCTTCCTATTTCCCGTGTGTGCTGGGTCATTCCTGGGTCCTTTCACTCAGTAGGTTTTGTTCCTATTTAACGCACCCATTGGGGAAGGAGGGGAAAATGTGCGCTGAGATGCAAACTGCCGTCCTTCATCCGAACATCCCTGTCTGGCTCCGTTGCACCCACCTCCTCCAACTCCTCCCTGCCCCCACCCTTCCCAAACCTGCTGGGTGGCTTCAAACAGTCTCCTTGTATCCATCCCATGTTTAAAGCCTTCTCTGAAAATAGGTGAACTCCTCTAGCTAGTAACCTACTGGAGGAGCCTGTCAAGGGCTGGCTTGTACGCTCTTCAGTCTTTGCAAGAATCAAAGTGAAACGAGGAGAGTCTCACAGAAAAGGGTTACAGAGAGTTTCACGTATTTTTCGCAGCCTTTTCATGGCTTAAATTACACTTCCCCTTGTTCTAGTTTTAAAAGGCAGAACAGAAAACTTAATTTTAACGCTGAAAAAATGAAGGCTCTTCAATTATTTATAACATTAAAATGTACAAATGTTTGATCAATGAACTTGAAAAAAACATGCAACTACAAAACCCATTTCACAGTGTTCTGAAGTTCATGTGGCAGAGATAGAGAAGTGAAATGATTATCAACAGACGAAGAGCAGCATTTTAATAACATTCGAGCTGTAATAATGAGGCTGACAAAGGCAAGGAAATTCAAAGCCAACGCTGATCTGATGCTCCCTCCTTAACATATAGACTGTGCCTAATTTTGCAGAATGTGAAGTATAGTGAGAAAATTGCTCTCGTGCCAGAGACCCCCTCGGTGTGGTGCCCAGTGGGGTGGCAGCAGGATGAGGTACCTTTTTGTTTCAGAACTTTGTTATTTTATAGTGGAGTGTTTTGAGCAAATACACAGCTGTGTCTTGTCTTTTTCCTATTTTTTTTTTGTTCTCAAGTTTTACTATTACCATTAGTAGTAGCAGAAACATCTTTTTCTCTTAAATATGCTGAAATATGACATTTCCCATAAGTGGAGCACACCAAGCAGTGATCTACAGAGGAGTTATAGATGGTGGCAACTTCTGGAGCTTCCAAGCGCCCTCCATGACATCAAACAAGCAAAATGTAATATACTGGTCATATCTCGTGATGAGCCTTCTCACATCCAAAAGGCAGAGCCCCCAAATGGTTGATGTGCTCCTGCAAAACACGATGTAGGGATAAAGAGGGGTTGGTTATAGAGAGTGTGAGGCTTGTCCATAGTTGCCCAGGTCCCTTTGCAGTTGGAATAAATAGGGTCAAAGCTGTTCCAGCTCCACCAGCTCTCCATGACTTAGCACTGGGGTGTGCTCTCCAAAGGCCTGACAGCTGGGAAGGGCTGGTGGTGTCTCTTCTTCACATTAAAAGAATATTTTTGTTGGACAGATATGTACGTTTCCTTACAAAAAGTTTATTTTCCAAATACCAACCCCTTCCAGAAAAACAAACACGAGTCAATCAGCTAACTACACAGTTGCAATAAATCCTGTTTGTTCAGCGTTTTTTTGAGATAAATGCTTATTCTTGTTTAAGACATTTGGATATAAAGATGTCTCTTAGGCAGCAGCAAACTGAAAACTATCTGTCTTTACTGCATTGTACCAAAACTGTGAAGTTTATGAGTAAAAACGCCTTTCCAAATGGGAAAGGACACTAGATGGAGAGTGCAGTGCAATGCAAAGAGTTTATCATACACAAACCTGTGTTTATAACCTCGTAAGGGTGTGAAAATCATACCTAGAAGGAGATGGCAAGCCTCGTCCCTAGTTTGCAGTGGTTAGAGGTAAGCATCCCAACGCAGCAAGGGACATTCCCTTCCCCAGCCCTGCCTGGGATGCGAGCCCAGAGGTGTGAGAGGGAGCTTCTCTGCTTTTGGGGATGTTCCCCTCACCCTAATGATGGAGGCTGAGGAGAGAGCATCCCTCATTAACCCAGGTTCATCCCGCTGGGAACAAGCAGTCGAGCCAAGGTGCAGGGAGCAGTCCGGGCGTCCCAGGGACATCCCCATGCGGTGGGCAGCGATTTTGCCCACACCACCAACTGTCCAGGGACTAGCTGCCCTTCCCTGAGCTGCTGCCTGAAAAAAAAAACAGAGCCCAACCTTCACGCCTTGGTCCTGCAGCTTCTAATTATGCCCTGCACAAGGCCTTAGATGTGAAGTCTGCTGCAGAAGCAGGACGGTGACGACGATGAAAGGGAGCAACATCAAAAGTGTCAGGAAGAGGAGAAGGCAACGCCATATCAGTGTTGAAGCTACATGCATATTCCAATTTGCTATGTGACTGTGTTACTAATTTGGAAGGGGAAAAAAATCAGCTTATACGCAGAATGGCATCCCGTAAGGTGCCTCAGGAATACGCAATGGAAGAAGAGTTTCTTTAACAGGGGGGTCATGTGCTGCTGAATCGAGTCTCAACACACAAATAAAGTATAATTAGGGCTCATTAGGGATGGAGGTAGGGCTGCTGAATCTTGGGGCTGTCTGCAGCCATGCCAGCAGGCACGAACAGAGGGGGAAGAAGGCCCACTGCTTACACTCTGGTGGGGAATGAGGAAGAATGGGTAGGCACCGTCCTTGTTCATCCCACTCAGAGGACGAATTGTGTGTTTTTCAGTCTGGTGTTGCAATATTTTTAAAATTACACAGTTGATCTGGAAGGCAGAAAAAAAAGAAAAGAAAGCTACAAATACTGTATTAATAAAATTTAGTAGATTAATAAGTCTTAGCATTACATGTAAAAATTGGCATTAAATATTTAAAAATCTATTAATAAAATACTAGATTAATAAAGCCTAATGTTAAATATAAAAAATTAATTGGATGCAGTTTCGTCAACTTTGTGATGCGAAAACCACAGTGAGGGACCTGCCAGCCTTTACTTGTGTTAAGGATCATGACCATGGCCTTGCAACCGAGGCACAGGAGGAGGATGTTTAGATCTGAGCCGAGTCACCAGTGCCAGGCTGCTAAGAAATGAGCAGGAACACAGCCTCATCCAGCATCACTGAAACCTTGTCAGTTTTGACCGTTGGTCTTTGCACCCCAGCTAAAATAACTGATGGCATGGTGTAAGTGGGGAGCTTGGAAGTTTCTTTTTCAAGTAAGATTTCTTTATGTGTATGCCATTTTTCCATCAGAGATATTCCTATTTTCTTCTTCCAAGGGGAGCATAAACTCCAGTCACTGGTTGTGTTTATGGAGATTTTTGCCCAGAGTTACAAGAAGCAGTACCTTTTGCCTCTGCCCAGACAGCGTTTATAGCAAATGGTAAAACTGTGTTTAAATTAGGATAAAACATTAAAATTAATATTCATTGACTTTTACGTTTCATTATCATTAGAAATTAGTTTATTCTTGCGTAAACAGTTTATAGCAAGTTATAAATATTTTCTGTTCAACTATTAACTGGCTCAATATATTATGAAGTTATTGACAGTTGTAGTAAAATTTACAAACAGCTATTAAACCTTTTAACATACTAGATACGTCTAGGTCTCTATAACATGGAGAAATGATTTTTTAAGATAATCTTCAACTGATATTAAATTCCTCCAAGATTTTAATATATTGTCAAAGTTTATGGGTCATAAAGTAAACCTAGAGCTTACAAAAAATTTACACAAGGATATTATTTAAGAAAAAGGACATGTAAGTTTTAGTACAGCAAGAATGATGATATAAGCCACTGAAACATATAAAAGTACATACCAAATACTATGTTAAAATAACATTAAATGTCTTGTATAAATCCACAAGTCAAGGTTTAAGGTTTTTTACAGTGCCTGAATCTCTTATTATTGTGTCTAGATAATGACACTCTTGCAGTGCAGCACTTAGAAAAGCTCGCTTTTGATAGATGTAAAAGCATGAAATAATGATAGACTGAGAAATCCTAATTTTGAATTCCCTGATAATGTAAGGTTAGGGCTCATACTTCGTGGGCCTGATCCGACAATGTATTACTCCATCCTGAGCCTGATGTAAATCATTTAAAATCAATAAAAATGGGTCAGCTGGCTGGTGTAAATTGGCCTGCCTTCATTACAGTCCATGGATGGATGCCAGTTTACACCAGCTGAGAAATTGGTCGGGTGCAGTTATATCTGTGTAAAGCTGTCAGAACTCAGTGATTCATCAGGAACTGCACATTTACGATCGCTTTTCTCCGTTTGCTTTATATATATATACGTATTTAAAAGTTGGGTGGTTCGACACTGCCCTTGAAATAAGAGCGATGTCTCGTAACCTAATCTGCGTTCAACAGGAACATCACATCCCTCTTATTAGCAGGCATCAGGCACTGGGTGGAAAAGCATCCGAGCACCCACGGTGCCGTGAGATGAGGCGAAATGTCAATGCTACTGCTGTCTTCCAGGTCCAGCTGAAGGGTTGGCATCCAAGCTAGGGCTGCACCATGAGGATTCCCTTCCCCTGGCAGCAGCTATTACATAAGGTTGTGTGCTGAGAGCCAGAGGAGCAGCGTGAACACCTCGGGAATTTGAATATTAGCTCTATTCTTACAGCAAATATGTATTATACTACATTTCCCTTGGGCCATTCAGGTGGGGAGAGCTCGTTGCAGCCTTGGTGCTGCTGCCTGGGCTGCGGTGAGTAGGACAGCGCTCACCATGGGGCCCCATCACACACCACGACTCTTCTTTCTAGCAGTGGTCTTCTCCCACACTTTTCTGAAGCTGATGAGGTTCCCTGTAATTGCGGGCCCACAGCTAAAGGACTTCTGAAGACTGGAGAAAAAGGAGGGGAGGGGGAATATTTCAGCTTACACAGCTCTATTGAAGCAAATATGTTAAGAAAGGAGGCAATGGCGGAGAAGTGCAACAGTCATAGGTAGAATCAAGAGCGTGGCCCTATATGAAATAACTCAAATGAGACATTATGCTTTGCCTTTGATGAGACCTCACCCGTGTATTTTGGGTGTCCCAACGTGAATGAAGATCCTGTAGCAGAACAGAACACGTGGTCCAGCTTAACTGAGCTCCTGCAGGACCACCGTCTAACACTGAAAGTAGCAAAACCAACAGTGCTTGTTTTGGGTTTATGTATTGTTTGCAAGCTGGGGCTGTGCCTGGTGGGCTCTCCACCCCAAGGCTGGGTTCCTCATGGGTCCTTTCTTGGAGAGCCAAAGCCACCCAGGTCCCAGGAGCTTGGCAAGGCTGGAAGCAGCGCTGGCTCGCCTTGTGCAAGCATGCAATATAACTGGCGTGACTTTGTGGTTTCCTATCTCGGCTTTGAAATATAGTAAACTCACAAAAGCTACTGTAGAGTTCAGAACAAACACAGGGGGTATGTTTAGTTATTTGTTTTTGTAGTAAAATAAAATATTTATTATACACAGACACCTACTGTGAACAGAGGGTAAGGCCACTGTGTTTTATCTCTAGGGTGTCATGTTTGACTTCCATTAGGGATGTATTATAGACCTGTGGGTTTTCATGAATTCAGAAAGTCCACTTTGAACACTGATTTCAAAGCCTACAGGGGGTGTGAGGAATGTAAGAACACTGCTTCGTAGAAAGGAACCTGTTGCATCTAACAAACACCTTGCGTTTGATAAGTCAGAGTTGAGGTATGCTATAAAGGCGTTGTTCTTTTTTTATTTTTTTTTATCCTTAGCATGATTTTAAAGGAAGATTTCCTACTGTTTGCTTTGCAACTTTAGCCCATCTGAAAGCTCAAGGTGAAGACAATGAATGAGCTCCTGAAAAATGCACCATTACATCAGCACACTTCTTACATTTTACCCTAATTCCCTCCCAATGAATCATATGGGAGGAGAAAACGACCTCAATGATCAGGTGGATACCGATCTATCTCCATAAGTGCCTCTCAGATTAATGATGCTGTCCAAAACTCTAAGTAACACTTGAGGGAGATGCATGGAAGTGCTGTCAGCGGCGTGCTGTGCTGCAGGTGTGGGGGCTACTCGCCCTGTGCCCCCCACATCACCCCCATGGTGGTCAGTGAAGGGTTGGCCACGAGAAATAACTTGTGAAGCTCATGCAGACCATGGTTCTGGAGCAAATCTGTGATCATGGGAGGTGGAGCAGGTCCGTGTTCTACTCAGGGCACAGCCAGTGATGTGGGGTCATCGTCTCAGTCCAATGGAGGGACTAGAGACAGCGATGGGAATACAGAGAGGAGACTAAAGAATCACAGACTGGTTCAGGTTGGAAGGGACCTTGAAGATCATCTCGTTCCAATCCCCCTGCTGTGGGCAAGGACACCTCTCTCCCACCAGCTCAGGTTGCTCAAAGCCCTGTCCAGCCTGGCCTTGGACACTTCCAGGGATGGGGCATCTACGACTTCCTTGGGCAACCTGTGCCGGTGCTTCAGCACTGTCAGGGTGAAGAATCTCTTCCTTCTATCTAATCTAAATCTACCCTCTTGAAGTTTCAAGAATCTACCATCAAAGTACGAAGCCTTCAGATGTGTTTTTTCTGCACACGGATGTTTTTCCCTTCTGTTCACATCCCTGCCTGTGGCTGGGCAGCCAGGATGGGATGCATTCCTTTCTCTTCAGACCCATGTATCTCACTGTGACCAATGCAATACAAGTGACAGTATGTGAAATGCAAACACATCAAGTAGGGAAGTAGATGCTGCATTTTGCAGTTGGATGCCACCTGAGTTTTTTGTGTTTTTTCTTTCTCATGGCCATCAAATTTAAAAAAAAAAAACCCAGAAGAGCTGACTTCGTGAAGCCAATGCAGGAATCACCAAGCATCATTAGTGCTGTTTTGAGTTACTTTCCCCATACAAGGAGTAGGGGTGTATTTTGAATATTCATTCAATTCATCTACGTTCTTCATTCTGTTTGGTGCTGTCTGGTAAGGGAATGTACGTGGATTTGATTCCACGATGATTCCATGGAGAGGTCAAAACCCATCAAATCCAGGTAAGTTCAGGAGTCAGCGGGCTTCTTACAGGCATTAAAAAAGATTTGGCTCCGTTGACTTTTTTCATTGCAGAAAGGTCAATGCAAGAAGTTAATAGTGCCTATTAGGCTGAACATAACTGGGAGAGGAAGAAGTGTGATAATGGTCTAGAAATAGCCACACAGGCTGCTACTGACAGGTCTTCTGCTACTAATTGTACCTTCGGTTTATGTGTCTGTCTTTTTAGTTTTACTTTACTCATACCATTTTGACACGGGGTAACATGTTCAAGAGAACCTGATTCTCATTTTTCAGTAAATGATAGTGTCTACACGCTAAATCCTGTCCAGCATTTTTTTCAAAATACTCTAAAAGCCAACCTGTATGGGTCAACTCTTAATAACAGCTGTCTGGCACAGTAAGAAATGGGCAAAACGATTTACTTGTATGCAAATAAAATTTCAGTGGGAATGAGAGGGCAGTAGAACTAGGCAGCCTGTAAGTATTCACTCTTGCTTTTATTTTATTTTGTTCCATTTTGTTTTTCCTGAGGATTTTACATCAAGGGTGTGAGTTGCCTTTATTACAGTCAGTAGTAAAATTCCTGTTGGCTTTGTGGAAACCACACGTTCACTCGATTCCAGCACGCTACATCACGTAGAGTTTTCAGTCGGGTAACCTCACCTTTGGAAACCACTTTGGGTTCCACTACTCACTAATGGGTTTCTCACCCTAAATCCAAGGTTGTTCACAGAGCATGGGGCTCTTCCCAGGTCCTACACAAGCTAATAATAGCCTGTGAGAGAGGTTAGCTGCAATAGTCATGGACAGTAAGTCCCGACTTGGTTATGTGCTTCCCGTTCCACTTGAATTCAACCATTAAATCTGAACTTCCAGTTCAAATTAAATATGTCATGACCAATGTCAGATATATGGACAACTTCAGAGTGGAATAACCCAAGGCAATCTGCTCTGATCGTATCATGCCTTAAGTCTCAGACTAAATCCAGGGGGAATTTAATAAAATAGCTCAGTCAAGCATTGATCTTTTCCTGATGGGTTTTTTTCTTTTCCTTTCCAATAGTCTTCTTACACGTTTTGCCCCCACTTCCCCCTTGCAAAACAACACTGTATCATATAGGAATAACCTAAAATATTTCAGTACTGCAACTATTGTACTTTTGCTATTGACTTCCTCCCTTCCAATCTCTCATCTGACGACAGTGTTGTGGTTTGATAGTATTGTGTCATTTTGTTTCTCTCCCTCTCTGTTGATATAATTCTTTCCTGTAATTTTCGTTACGGAAAGATGTATTGTAGTCCAGAACACACGTAAGCAGAGCCTGGAGATCCTGTTAGAGGATCTGTTTTACAGCTCCAGTTGTCCTATGGATGCTCAGAGAATGGTACGCGAGCGTGTAAGAGATTCATAACTATCCCTGTCTAATAGTTTTAGGACTCCTTTGAGTTATAATATTATATTTTGTGGGATTTTGTAAGATATATCATACTATCCAGTAGAATATAATATATACCAGGCTTAAAACCCATTCATTTTAATTTTCCTCATCAAGTTATAACAATTAATATAGAATCCGATAGTGTAATGAGCATCATTAAATGGGGTAAAAATTGCAGTCAACCGCTGCTGTAGGGATGAGCTGTCCTCCTGACTCCTTCGTTTCCCATTATTTTGCCTTGAATAGTTAACTTCTGTAAGAAAAGGTAATCAAAGTGTTGTTACTTCTGGATTAACCAGGTGCTCCCAGTGAGAACTGGTCACGAAGTAGAAGTATAGACCTGGTTTTGGGGCCATGGGACAGTCAGCTGACGTCAAAGGTCTTCACTAAAAACCCACTGCAGAGACAGCGATGAAGATGTGTGCTGCTGAATTGATGGTTGGCGAGCTTAACATTTACATAAAGTCCAGAAAAGAGAACATTGGATTATACAACTTCGCTTTAAAAAATGAGTCCTTGGGTAAGATCCCTCTCTGATTTGAAACCCTTCTAGGATTTGGAAGAGTTTCAAATGAAATTAAAAGAAAAATAAAGCTCAGACTCCTGAGATCGCTCGGCTACATACTGAAGAGTGAGTGTGAGGGTATGTTTTGTCTCTAAAGAAAATATCAGAGCATATAGCAGTCAAGATAGTTTATAAGCATGAATATAACTTTGAATAGCCCTAGATCCGATTTACCATGACCTCTGCAACTCAACTCTGAATAAAAGGTAAAAAAATATTCCCTTAATACCAGCTATACACCGAAAAAGATACTTAAACACAGCAGACCTGAAAATCACAGGCATGTCTTGTTTCTCGTGATGATGCTGATTGACCCTCTCTTTTCATTTTATTCTATTAATTATAAAATAGAAGTTTTTACAGGAATCTAAGAAAATAACTCTCCTTTCCCCAAAGATGCAATGCGTGCACACATCAGGAAACACAGGCAGATAGAGTATAAGGAGCCTTTTATTCAGTGCTTGAAAGCTTTTCTTTGTTTCATTGCTCTTTAACTTTTAACTCTTGCATGGTTCTTCCCTTGCTGTGAAGTGGTTAACGTACAATCTGATTTTTTTTCTGTTTGAAAAAGCAAAATGTGACTGCTCTTTCTCCACACGCTGGCCCTTTCACACAGACACTCCTTGCCTTCCAAAAACGGACTGTGCCACCACAAGCTCCCCTTTGTCCTGCCCATACATACTATCAGGCATGGTCAGCGGTGTTGGGAAGTGGTACCAGTGGAAGGGAACTATCATCCTGAAATCCAGATAGATGGCGAGCTGCTGGCCATGTCCTGGCTGCTTGCCTGGTCCTGTTCCACCTCAACTGGCATCATATCTCAGCCATGTGTTTTCTTCCCCCCCCACTCATCCCCTTGAGCGGATTGTGTACCCTAAACAGCCTGATGTAGATATCTTTTCTGCCTGTGCTGAGCTGTTTTGGTTGTTACTTTGCTTTATTTGCAGTACAGTAGATTAATTTCAAATTTCCAAACCTGAAGATTAATTGGAGTCGAGCGTTTTAGTGTGTTCATCTGCTCTTCTCTCCAAATACTAACCTTAAATCCTCAGGTGCATCTCCAAATCATGTGGGATGACCTGGCAGGGACCTGTCAACCAACATACGATCCGGCCCAGAGCTCTATTTAGTCTATGGGCTCCTGGCTGGGATACCATGAATCTCCCTGCCAATAAACTCACTCCCAAGCATGACCTAGTGCAGTGACATTGCTGTGACCCAAGACAGGATCACTCCAAAGCTTCTCAGCCTTCATCCATGTACATTTGGACATGAAACATGCTATAAAAGTGAAACCTGGTACTACCGTGAGCCATCAGGAAAGGGCCCATGAGGAAAGGGTTTGGCGAAAGGTCTGTGCGTGCAGGAACAAAATGTCCAATGTCCTCTTTGATTCTTTGTAGGATTTTAATGGTTCTGCAAAGCATGGTCCTTCAATTTCCCTTGGAAAGAGTGGACAAAAGCTCACTCCTGGCAGAAGGGTCCACTCTGTAGCTGTTGCAGACCACAGCTGTTGTGTAAGGAGCAGCCAAGGGAAATTACACTATGGAGAAATAGAGATGCCCCCACTCTCTGTGCCAGCTCTCGGTCATTACACTAAAACTGGGAATATTCCTGTAATGATACGATGTGAACCTACATGTACATGTATGCATGACAACGAAAGATTTTCCCATTATTGTGTGTGTTTAAAATGCTGGGGAGATGTGGAAGACCTTCAGAAAGATCAGTTCTACCAAGTGATTTTATCTGGCTGTTAGAGCTCTTTCTGTGTTTGCTCATGTCCTGCTTTAGTCATAGCAGCAAAGACACGATGTTTAGCAGCAGAAGGACTGAGAATTAACTAAACGTAGAGTGGAAGGAACTTACTGTTTTTTGTGTTCAAAAGCACTGGAGACTCTGAAAAACATCAGGTTGCTGAGGAAGTGGCTCATCCGTGGGTGAGCCAAGAGAAGGAAAGGACAGACATTGTCTAACACACTGCAAAAAGGGTCCCATTGCTGAGTAAAGTGAAAGGAGCTAAAATGCCAGAGTGTCGAGGAGATTTTATTTCTTTTTTGAGTGTCTGAACTTAATGGACTTTTCCGACTGAGCTGCGTAGTACAGAAACCAGCAAAGCACTTCCCACCTTCGCTCCCCACGCTTGCCGGGGACTGTTCGTGTCATAAATCATTCACAACTTCACTAAGGTGATTCTTACACAGTCAGTCTATATCTTTAACACAAAATCAAGGAGAGGGGAAAAAAGTAAAAAATACATATATCCCATTTTCCTGAACCAGCTTTTTTATCTCAATAAGGGTAAACGGTGATATCCAAGCCCATGTGAGAGCCAGTTAGAAACACCAGAAGCATATTTAGTTTCTGTGCATATCCGAAAGTCCAGGGTTTCTTGTTCTCTCCCCAACATACTGCTTTGTTGGGATTCTTCTGGTTATTTTTATATATCTATATCTATATATATGTATCATGGAATCACACACATTTATGCATAGTGCTGTTTAAAATTCTCTCTTCTTTTCAAATGTTTTCCTGTAGCAGTGAGTTAAAAAGTCTGTTACATTTAAGATCTCCTCTGATTTTCTAAAAAAAACCTTGCTCCATTTCCCACATGCTGTTGATTAAAGGCAATCGTAAGGAGTCCTAACATTAACTTCAACAATCTTTGGATCAGGTGAGATGTCAGTGTGTTTGGTAATGAGATATAACGCTGGGTGATGTGGTGTCCTGTTTGAAAATTGTTTTTCACATATGATTTAAATGTATCGAATCATACGTTGCTCAGTCTGAAGTATAAAAGTACTTTATGTATGTAACAGTAATGAATTAGTTAAGAAATTGGACTAAGAAGGGCAAGTGGGGCACATATTACCAAGAAATGAAGGAGAATGGGGTCTTTTTTGGAAAGTCTTCCAAAAGAGGGATGGAAAAGATCTTGCCAAATTTAGTATTTAAAGACAAAGCTGTCTAGAGCTGAGTTCAGAAAAAGGTCTCTGTCGAATGCTTTCAAATTTTTGCATGAACTGAAATTTAGCCAAACCAGATTCCTTAGACTTGGGGAAAAAAAAGGTTCCCTCCCAAGCTCAAGAGGAGCAGGCCAATTTTCATCCTGACAAGAATGTTTTTGCCAAAGTTATAAAAACTGAAGTGAAAGTAATGATGCTGTACCTGGCATTTATAAAGCAGTTTCTTCCCAGAAGTTCCTAAAGCACATTACATATAGCAGGCTGGATTCCCAAGTCCTCAGTCGTACCTTGCTCATACAAGTTCTCATCAAAACATACAGAATTTGAGAACTCAAGCCTGAAGATCCCGTGCAGGAGTACATGGTTTGGATCCCCTTCCATGCCTCTCGTGGTGGAAACTCAATGGTAGTCAACTGGGGCATTGGCTTTGCTGGAGGTTCAGAACACGAGTGCAAGTGCCAACCATCAAAAACCAACTGGAGCTGCCCATCAGCAGACAAGCTTTGGTCATTCAACTATGTCATTCAACAGCACATGCTCTGCCCCAGGGTTGTGGACACTAAAACCAGGGTTTGCCAACAACTCCCTTGGGCCATGATGTGGGTTGGTGTCCTTTTAGTGCAAGTGAGTTCCTCCATCCCCTGCTGACACACGGTTTTTGCTTAGTCATGAGCTATTAAGGTATTTGTAGTACATGTCTTCTGCATTTCTACCCGAACTCAATGTTTAAAGCTTTCACTACTACATTACTTTTTCCAAGAGTACTTCTGGTTTTAAATTAATTCTGTTTTCTGCATGAGTGCCTCTCCTAATTCTTTGCCTATATATATTTCACATAGATGGCACTGAAATTTCATGTTTTCTCTGTTAACTTTTTTTTTGCCTAAATTTTCCAAATTTTGGGAGCAGGGGTTGTTTTCCTTGTATTTAATGAACAGGTTTTGAATCTTAGTTGTTCTGAGTTGTTCGTTTCCTCCTCTAGGAACCTTGTAGAGCTCTCAATTTATTAAAAAAAAAAAAAAAAAAAAAAAAAGGTTTTTTTTGAAAAAGAGCATTTTTTATCCCATTCTTTCCAAGATTTTCTTATACCTGGCATGCTTGGTCCAAGAAACTTCTTTTGCCATGGTATATGAAGAAAAAAGTAGATATAAGGAACATTTTAAAGGTTGTTGTGTATCCTGGACCGCTGTGAGATCTGGAAGGGAGATGGGCACAGCATCCACTGTGCCTGATCTTGTCCCTCTCCTCCTGCTTTAGGTTCACTCCTTACTGTTGACTAAGGATAGAACAGGGCAAGCTGATTCCCTATATCCACATTAAACTGAGAATATCCACTTAAGTAATAAGATTTTAATTACCCAAGTCAGAATTTCATATTAAACTCTAATCTGATACATTACCAGCCTAAATTAATGTCAAAAGGTTTCTGTATAGAGACTTTCATTCATTTAATGATAGTTAGTTTGGGGCCTAAACAAATTATTTTCAAAAATCTCCAGACCGCTGTAGAAATGGCATTTCCAATGCTAATAGACTTTTGATTTCCAATTAGTCCTCTCCTGACTGAAGAGGGTAACATTGTTTTGATCAGAAACCGATTTACTGTGAGTGTTTCAACCAAAGGGTGTTGGTAAGATGTACCTTTGAAGCATATTTGTAATACGTCAAAATGAATATATGTATAAAGAGACATTCAACAACGCTGTAGAGAGGGTGGGACACGTAGATGACTGTGTTCTTCGCTTCATGACTTCGTTACATCCTACAGAAAACTCTGGAAGGAGCACAAAATGATCTTATCGTCTGACCTAGAGCACAGAAAGTCACTTCTCTTCTTGAACGTGCTTCCTTCAAAAATCCACTTTAGGAATTTTCATGATTAAAAAAAAACAACCCACTTTTTTTTGTTTGTTTTAATCTTTATTAGTTGTTTCTTCTTTGCCTTTGGTTGGACTCCTCGGACATGCTACAGAAAGCAAATCCAGCAATTCAAGTGCTGTTTTATTAATGTTTTCATAGTATAAAACCCCCAAAGTTTAACACCTTTTTAACCACAGGCCCAAGAATGAGCCACAAAGTCCCGAGAAAGGGTTAACTCTTGCTGGCAGTTTGGCCATATTAGAACAATTACAGTGATTCATTGTCTATGTCTAATGGCATAATCTGATTGTAAAGACAGCAGAGTGGGCGTTGGAAAATATACAGCAGCCCACTACAGTCAGTGTGAGGCATAACAGGAAATGGTTGTGGGTGTTAACCATGTCACGAACGGTCGGAATAAATGCTGACTCCACAGCCGAAAAGCCAAATAAAGATATGGGAAAGCGACTGTGTATGTTTCAGTAACAATCAGGAGACTATCTCATATTATTTTTAACAACAGAAAGGGAAGCTGCAGCGAAATATCTGCCACAGGTGATTCTACTTAAAAAAACCGTATTTACTATCTTTCTAGTGTGTTGGCCAATAAGTGAAAACGATCCAAAGAATTTGCTGTGATTCGTTCAGAAAGCAAGGTATTTTATATTGAAATAAATAGGAAATATAACTCCTGATTATGATATTGTCATTAAGGTACTTATTTTCAATTAAGCATTTTTATTAGCTCTCATCAAGTTGAGTAATGAAAGTGCCGTAAAATATACTTCCTTTCCCACCCAGCCCGCTCCCTCCCAGCCCTTCTGTAAAGGCCTCACCTTTCTGCAAAGGCGAGAAAAAAAGAAGGGAAAAGAAGAAATTCAAAGAGAAGAAGGAAAGGAAAGGAAAGGAAAGGAAAGGAAAGGAAAGGAAAGGAAAGGAAAGGAAAGGAAAGGAAAGGAAAGGAAAGGAAAGGAAAGGAAAGGAAAGGAAAGGAAAGGAAAGGAAAGGAAAGGAAAGGAAAGGAAAGGAAAGGAAAGGAAAGGAAAGGAAAGGAAAGGAAAGGAAAGGAAAGGAAAGGAAAGGAAAGGAAAGGAAAGGAAAGGAAAGGAAAGGAAAGGGGGAAAAAAAAATTACAATTTAATTTCTATTTTCCTTTTACCTTGGGGTTTCAGTTGCTGAGGTGCTGCTGCCGTGTCTGAGGGTCAGGTCCCAGATGAGCTCCTGATGGACACTTCGACTCATCTGCTTTCCCCATGGCCAGGCTGGACCATTGGGTCTGGGGCTCCCTTTCAAACACCCTCCAGAGGCAGCTGTCCCACTCCCTGAGGAGAAAAGGGTCTGTTTTTAGACTGAGTGTTCCAATAATTTAGAAAAAATGGGCACATGAATTAACTTTTTAAATTTTTTTTAACAGTTTTGGCCTCTTGGAGGAGCTAATGCAAAGCAAACACTTTTTTTTTTTTTTTTTTAAGCAAAGGCTTTAAAATCACAATAAACCTGTTTTGATTGTAAATATATTTTCAGCTACATTTTATCAAATAATCTTACAAAAAAAATCTGCTTTATGAAGTTATGATGATTTAAATTGTTCTTTCTCTCTCTCTCTCTCTCTCTTTCTCTCTCCTTTTCCACACATATTCTCTGGAGGATCTAAAAATAAGCCTCTAGCTATACAAGTCAGTGCTCCAGGTTTATCCCAGAGACTAAGCAGTATTTCACAAAATACCTTTATTATTTTCTGGGGTTCCTCTGCATTGTGTGAAACCTCCAAGGTTATTTGCGATCAGACGTGTAAGGAAAACGGACACATTTGAGGCAAGAGTTGGGAGGAGGGATTTTTTTCAGAAGCTGTGCTGTATAAATTAGAAACATGAATTTATATTTTCGACTTAACACTTTCAGTGACTTTTGTTTGCTTCTCACTAATCTGAAAGGCATCAGTAATCGACTGATGAAAGTAGCTGGAGTTGTATGAAATTCTGTGTTTTGTCTCTTAACGAACACCTTCAGCCTCAAAAACATGAGGATTTTATATTTCATATGTAAGGGCTTGATTCTACACCATTGCCCTTAATGAAAGGAAAATCACTGAGTTAACTGGAGAAGAATAAGACCATAAGGAAGAGCATTGATTTTACCAGGTTTTTCTGAGATAACAACGTTAGAATTTTTTTTTTTTTTCCCTGATGAAAATTGGATACACACTCCTTAGATAAGCATTTAGTACACGACGTAAACAGTTTGTAGTGATGAGGTAGAGAAAGGAAGATCCAAAGGCAGGCAGGAAAGGCTGACGGATGCCCAGACATCCCTTGCAGAGCCCTGAATCCATAAAAAGTTATTTTACCACTGTCCAGACACAGCTTCCTATGGAGGTCGGCTGCCAGTCTATTGAAAAACAAAGAGCCACACTGGTTAAAACCTAAACGAATTATCTTTATTGCTAGCTACCATGAATAGTATGTATTTCCTGCGCATCCGTCTGTGTCAAGACCAAATATCCAAGCGCAAAACACAGCGTGGATGAGGATATTGATGTAAGACACGGCCTCGTGGTAACGTGCTGCAGCCCTGCAAACGCTTCCTTGAAGGACTAACACGCTTTTATTGCAGGAAGAATAAAACAGGGTTTCACAGTCACTTGTCTCCGCAGTAACCAGCTTCTCACTTCCCCCAGCCCTCCCTGGGGGGGTTCATGGCTGTTTCAGGTGCGTTTCTCTGTTTATGGCCCCGCAGCACTATCAGTTTTCCCACAAGTTCCCTCATTCTAGCTGCCCAGGGTGGGTTTCTCCAGTGGATGGTGACTGAGGATGAGCCTTGGGATTAGGGTAATGAGCTTATTCATCTTTTGGCCCCTCTCCGTGCAAGGCAAGGCTGGGCAGAAGGTCCCCACAGCTGAAGAGGACTTTTTCCTTGCACTTCTTCCCATTGTCACCCAAAGCACTGACAAAAAACAGGTCAGGTTTACTTTCTTCTTCTGATTCAGTTTCTAAAATTTTCTTCTCTATAAATGTATATGTTGAGGGGATGGAGACAGAAAATCATTTTTCCCCTCATTAACACAGCAGTAGAAGAAGGATGGAAGGTGCAACATAGAAAGTGCATCGAAACCCAAAGAGCAAGGTGGTGGTGGACTCTCTCTTCTTTTCAGGAAAGATCCCACTGGGATAGGAGTTTGTCATCAAAACTAGCAAGAACATTGCCTGCCCCTCACATACTGTGTAAAATGGAATGGAAAATATTTTAAACTGGATGCCCCAGTTCAGGTTTGCAGCATCCTTGCACCGATGGGAAAATAAAGTTTTTTTATTTAGCCCAAGCACAATGCAGGGACGGCCGTTTGCACTGCAAAAAGAGGAGAAACCATTTCTAACAACTTTGAAATTCCCGATGGGCAAAGGATTATTTTTCGGGTGAGAATAGCAGAGAAACCTTCTGGTCAGCTTCCTTGCCAGCACCGAATCCATGGCCTCAGCCTGACGTAGCTCTGCCGCCAGGAATCACAGATCACTCCCAGAGGGATGAATCACCTGAGCAGAAATTTGGCAGAAATTGGTGTCCAAACCCCCTTAATATGTTGCAAGACTGAAAACCAGCTGTGCAAATCCTGCCCAAAGTTTGGTTTTCCTACGCTGCTCTGTTTATAACACCGCGAGTTACTTTTATTGTCTTAAATTGTCCGAATGCCAGCAAATCGCATTAAAAAACAGGGCGTGACTGAGGTGCACCCCATAACTGTTGCTTGTACAATGGAATGAGTCTGTGTTTTGTAAACGAGCGTGCATACCCCTTATGTGATTTACTATATACCTACAGTAAATTTTCTTGCGGGAGATTTTATGGTGCCTTGTTGAATCGTGAATGTTAAGTCAAACCTTCCTATAGCCGAGGAAAATAGAAGCCAGATCTACAGAGAGAAAGCAACAAGGAGTTTTTGTTAATGTGTATTCCTGCTCGTAGTAAGAGAACAGTAACTCTACTCTAATGAAAATTAAATTTACTACCTTTTGTTTGTAGTTGTATCTTAAAAATCCCCAAACCCACGCACCCTTGTTAATCACCATGAACAGAACTCTTCAACCATCAGAATGACAAAAGAGCATTAAAATCCTTTGGCCAGATTCCAGCTGTGGGGTTTTTTGGGGGTTGTTTTTTGGTTTTTTGTTCGTTTCTTTGGGGGACTTTCAGAAGAAAATTCGCATAACACGCTTTCTTCTATGGCAAGCATGTTCTTCCGTGATTCATAAACCCACTTTTATCCAGTCCATGAAAGGACCTCTCTCCATTATGTAGACCAGAGCTGACACATTTATGTGCAAAATTGCTGGAGCATTTACACCACTATTCATCAAGGCCGTGTCTGTGCTCCAGGAATGTTACAGTCACCTGGCACCATCAGTTTAACACACATGCACAAATTCTTGGAGGACGGTGTTATTATAACACATAACAAAACATAACAACCACTGTACTACTGGGCCACGTATATAAAAAGTTGCTTTTGCTTTCTTAACCATACGCATGGGTTAACAAATGACATTATATTATTGATGTAATATGGAGTAATAAGAGATCTGTGTGAAACTGAGAATATCAGTTGGTTCAGGAAACTGCTGATGAGAAATACTCTTTTTATCCCCAAAGTGACAGCTGAAAACCAGCCTGTGGTGCAGTAGTAGCACTTACCCCACTGATTGTACATGGCTTGTGCAACATGAATCCTCATTTTGCTCTTTTGCCATAAAATATTTAATTGCCATCCCTTATTATTACCCTTCTTTGTCTATGGGTGATGTTTTCTGGATGGGTTTGCCAGTCAGGCCACTCCTCTGTGCCTAGGTTTACAGATGCAGAATGTGTCCTCACCTCACCTTGCCCTTCATGGATGGTTTCAAGGTGCTGCCCAAGCCGTGAGCATGGGGAAGGTGTTGGAGAGCACAGGCTCCTGTCCTTTCCTGCTATCACACCCCCATTGCAACATCTGGAAACGGACAGAAGGTTTATTTCTTACTCATGGGGAGCTGAAAGAGCTTGCCAAGGCGCTGCTGGCCACCTTCCTAACTCAGAAACAACACCTGGACACCTAAAACTTGAGCTGTGCCATATGCAAGGGCTTTTTTAGAGGACCCAAGTCTCAGTGCCGTTCCCACCGCCCTGTCCCCAGGTAACTCAGATGCCAGTGATTGCCCAAACCAGCTCTCCCACTGCTCTGGGAGCTGGGACTACCCTGCCCTATCACCAGGGTGTGAGTGGCCAGCATAGAGCAGCCAGGAATGTCATGGACTGTGTGGATGCTCTCTGGGCTTGCCTGGAGAATGTCCCAGGACGTGGCTGTCATCCTCCCCAGCAGCTGGTAATAAAGAGCCGTGGGCTCACTGGGCATCGATAAACCAAAACCAATTTATCCTGCGGCCTTGGGGTGGGCATCATCTCACTGATGTTCCACCCCCCAGGTCACAGCTTTGTCATCCCCAGATAAGATGGGGCTGGATTTCGTAAACACGTGGGAGGGAGGTACTTAGCGTTCAAAATTGCTGTGGCTGTCAGGTGAGGAAAACATTTATTTTCATGAGGATTTGCACTGACTGTACTAGCAAAGATTTTTAAAAATTGCCTAAATAAGTATTTACATGATACTGTAACCCAGAATGGTTTCAAAGGAGCCTTTATGATCTGTCAGGTCAATAATCTGCATTTTTAAAAGTCCCTGAATACATATTTGCATGATCTGTATTTCAAAAGCTCTAGTAAATATGTATTTGCACAATAGACCATAACAATCTCTTTTAAGCCATCGTGGTCTATATATAGTGTTAATCCTCATATATTCCAAAGGAGTTTTATTTTCCAAAATAGTTTTTATTAATAAGATGCTCAGATGCTGTGGTTCTGAGGGCGATAGAAGGATGTAATCAAAAGGGATGAGGATGGCTTTTCATGAAATTAAAAACTGATTTAAAGTTAGGCCAACAGTGTAAGCAAGCACTTGGTTTTACCCCTCCCCTTTTATCCCATGGAGTTTTCCCAGAAACTTCCCTCTTTGCAGTTCATCTGCCTCTTTCTGTCCCATTGCAGGTAGACCATGTCTCTGGCAAGCACGTGGAAACTCTTCCCGTGAAAATTCTTTCTGGTGTGCTCCGGGTGGGAGGAATGAGGCAGAGAAAGGCTTTGAGCCTGGAATCTAAAGGCTGTATCAGGGCAGCGTATTTATGGATCTCAAACTTTTTTTACATGAGGGTCTGCTTTGACCAAGGTCTTGTTGTTGTTTCTGTATTGGCTTGGAAAGAAAGCCTGGGCATGTCCTCAGTCAGAGGAATGGTTGGTTGTCAGATGTTCCTATCTGGTGGTGTCCTCTGGTGGTTTTGCTTTGAGATCTCCTCTGCGACATGCTGGGTCTGACCCTGGATGCTCTGATATCCATGTCCCTGAATCACAGCCATACACAACAACCAATTCTGTGTCCATCAGTCCTCATCGGCAGTTCCAGCTGTGTTTCCTCATCTGCACCACAGCTGGTTTTACAAGACACTGTACAACACTCTCTGGTGCACTTTTCCTCTGCATGTTCTGGCCAGGCATAAAGCATCAAGTTCATAGTTTTGGTCACAGATGGAAATGAGCGTCAGGTGGGGATAGCAGTGGGGTTTTTCTAGGAGAAAACAACATATATTGAAGTTTGGCATTCTCCATCCCAGTTCACTTTGTTGTTGGTGCCTCTTAAACATGGAGACTCTCTGTTTTTTGTAAAAAACATTTGGAAAATTTTTTAAAATTTAGGAACTTGTCCTGGTTGTAAGTAGCTCCCAGACAGTTTTTTATCACTGCGTCAAGGCTTCAATTTTCCCTTTCAACACACCGTATATGCTAATTTATATACCACTGTATTATCAGGCACGGAGCAGAGGTGAATGTTGTTTAATCATTGTTAAGAGTATTATTGCGAAATTATCAATATCCTGATCATTACAACTTCTTTCTTTAAATACTTAAGCCAATATGATCATAAATTGTGATGCATAAAATTATAATGGGTCTGTTGACTTTAGTTATCTTTGCTGTGAACAGATATTCCATTTCTCCACCTGCTTGTGGTATTTGTGCCTTTTTTACAACTCTTGCACTGAATTAAGTTTATCTTAGTGAAATAGCTTAGATCTGAGACCTTCACTCCCAGCAGCCCACAGCCTGCAAACCGCAACTTTCGTTTCAGATGTGGGAGGGCAAAACCTAAATAAATAAACTTAAATAAATCTTCTGTCCCCAGCTCCTGCACCCAGTACAGAGGGAGCTTTCCCCGCTGCTTCTCCTCCTCCTCCTTGCTCGAGCATATGGTGCAGGTAAGAGAAGGAGCCTGCACATATTGTTTCAGTTTGCAAAGGAAGCACACCCTGCACTTTCCCCGAACATAAATTCAGCCAAAGCGGTATGTCATTAATCAGGTGCAGAATCTGGAAAAATCATACAGAGACTTTGTGTCCTTATATTAAAAGCAGCAACTTCGGGCTGGTAAGTTTGCTTATTGAAAATGTTTTATTAACACCGTACCTTGCAGAATGCGGAGGATGGGACAAAATGAGATTATTTCTCCATCCACCTCCAGCTCAGATTTTCTGCATAAACAATTTGGATGGTGAAGTGTAAAAAATACCCGTGTTGGTGCCGTAGCCTACGCCGAGCGTAAGTCTCTCAGATCATGGGGAATGGTAAAACACAGCACCGGGTATTTCCAGACTTAGAAGGGTTCCTCGTATAAATCTGAGTCAAAGATTAAACTCAAGCTTCATAAAGCTCACCTGGCTTTCTCTCTAGTGCTGCGAAACAGCACCTTGGCTTCTACGGCTTTGCATCACATGCGGGTGATTTGCGGTGGAGTCGCAGGAAAGATTCTCCCCCGGTCCAGCATCATCCCAGCCTTGGTGCTTCAGAGTAGCAGAGGTAGCAGCCCCCCAAACACACACACCTGGGAGAGCCCTCATTTTTCCTATGCTGATAATTGCCTATTAGCATAATGTAAATCGAAACTCTTTTCCTAATGCTAGAGCCCCTGTGCGCAAAGATTTTTCCAGCTCCATTAAAAAGACAATTTTGCCCGCGCAGTAATGGGAAACGTCGAACTCCAATAGGAAAGTGGGTGCCTCTAAGTATTTCATATTTTACAGGAATATGTTTTAAATGAAATACTGCCTGACAGATAAATTACATTGGCTTTGCGTATGTACCCGGCTGATTTAGTGCTACCAGCAGTGCAGATGGTTGGCGACAACTTTGTAGGTGCTTAAACATCTTAGTACATGAATGCAATTTTTGCACTAATGCAAAACACTTGTGGAATGACCCCTAGGATGTAATGTTTTCCATTGAGAGAACTGATTTGGACTTACAGAGGGAAAAAAGTAATATACAAATTACTTCAGGTAACCTGTAGCCTTTAAAAAGAAAAGAAATGCAATTATATCTGCTCTCTGCAACCGCAGTTTAATGAAAACAGAAGACTGAAATGGTCTTTCTAAGTTTCAGAACTTACAACAGGTCCCTGCTTATTAACAGAGCAGTTGTACTAGCAATTTGTTTTTGTAATTATGTTCTTTGTGGTCTACACAGTTTTCAAATAGTGATGCAAAAAAGGACAGCTGGTAATACTGCTAGTTGCTTACCTAATCCCCAGTGAGAATAAAAATAGATAACAGTAAATGAGACTGTATGTAGGAAGCTAAATTAACAGTCAAAGCTGAGATTTTTTTTAAAGACGCAGTATACTTCAATGTATGCCTTAAAAGATGGAGATGAAATGTATTAAATATCAGTAGGAATACTCGGCCCTTTGATTACATGAATGAGGAGTAGAGCTCATCCCATGGCTTAAAACACCCCGGTCTCATATGGAGCAAATAATGAGCTTGACCACAAAATGCTGATATTTCCCATGTAAAAAAAAAAAAAAAAAAAAAGGAACGCCGAGGCAAAATGGTTGCTTACGGAGTAACGCTGGTTCTCCTTTCTGGGAGTCTATCCGTCCTCAGAAGAAACTGCATGGATTCGTGTTTAAAATGAAATGTGAATGGGCTTCAAAGCCGGTCACTTTTCCAGTAGCAGCGTTTTACCTGGCAGGGGGAGGTGTGCACGCATCCTGGCTTGAGGTGGTGAGGATGAGTCTCACGGGAGGCCTGGAAATAGGCAGTTTTGAAGAAACCTGGCCAGGTTTACAGTGTCTGGAAATATATAAACTCCAGCTCAAGGTTCTCACAGTCGCACGATCAGTCTTCACTCAGATATCCTTTATTTAGCTTCCTGAGCACAACTTCGCTCATTTTAATTCATAAGAATTGTGTTGGCTCTTGCCATCAGTATCTAAACCTCTTCAAAGCTTCAGTGTTGAAGGACAGAGGGCACCTGTAGCTGCACGCTGTGGATGCCCCTTCCCTCCACGAATCAAGGGCCACCGAGGCTTTGAAATTTTAAATTAACATGGATTTTACCTGCATTTGAGTAACTAACTAGCGAGCCAGGCTACTGGCGGGTATCAATCAGCATTTCATTATGCCATTTTGCATTAGCTGAGGATGTGACCTGCTCTATTCCCTCCTGCAAAGCAACATCTCGTAGCTGTCATTTTACTGAAGCTATAAAGGTAAATGCATGATGGAGCAGGGAGCTGACATTTGCTGGGGGAAGCTCGCAGGGGCGGCGGGGCAGCTCCCAACCCCGCAGCCTCCCCACTTGCCTTGGAGGAGAGCAAACCCTCCGTGCTCCTGAACTTCATTTCCTCTGACACCCGCTCTCTCCGCTTCAATATTCTCCCCAGATCTGGGAGCGAAGAGCTCGGCTGCACAAAAATCCAAACGCACGGAGCAGAGCCAAGAGGAAATTCACATTTTTACCAAAAAGCGGGAGCCAAGTGGGATCACTTTTACCTTCAGCTCTTGCTCTGGCCACAGCGGAGGTGCGGCGGGGTTGTGCGAGGCAAATCTGGGGTCAAATGGGTCCAAGAGCCGCGTTCAAGGTCTTGATCTGAACAAGCTGAAATGAGAGGAATGGCTCACCCTGGTTCAAAGGAAAGCCCTAAAACAGCTCCTTTAAGCGTATTATGATTTTTTGAATGCATCCAAAACGTCAAAGCACAGAATCATAGAACCATTTCGGTTGGAAAAGACATTTAAAGTCACCACGTCCAACATTCACCTTGCAGAATGGCTCCTTGCAGCTCTGAGCTGCTTCTCTGCAGTTCCAGGTGCTTTGAGAAGTACCTACAGGACTCGCTCGTTACTTGTAGTTTTATACCCCTGGCTTTCTCTAACCGACTCCATCCACTCCTCTTTATCCTGATAGGTAATGAAGAGTCTACTAAAATAAAATAAAATCCCTCTGCTTCCCTAGGGATGGGGAAGAGAGCGCTTACACTGAGGCTGTAAAATTTGGCTATGTGGGAAGGGGGTCTTTTTTTTTATTTATTTTTATTTTTTACTATTAAGGGAGCCAATATGAAGTGCATTGTATTTTCCTTGAGGACTCGGTTTTGCTGTATCTGAGGCCAGGTAAGAAAAGAACAGGAGGAAAGCCACTTGATTTTGTGCCTGGAGCAAAGCTAAGCGGTTCAAGGCCAGAGTAAACATGAAGCAAATGAAAAAAAAAAAAAAAAGTGTGTGAGAGAGAAGAGAGGTGCTGTGATTTAGCAATGAGCAGAGAGCTTGGAAGAGCCAGAGGCTCGCTTGCCTTCCCCCGGGGATGCCTGGGCTGCCATACCCGCTGGCGCTGCCCGTCTTCCCGGCTCCAGGCAAGGCAGAGCTGCATCCTGAGCCAATTCTCACATATTCCAGGGATGCTCTGTCACAGGTTGTTTCCAGCCCCGTCCCGCTGCACCGTGCCCGTAGTCGCTGGGTGTTTCTGATCACCTCCACAAACCTGGCGCGGTTCCACCTCTCGGTGTGACTCCAGATGGCAGGATGAGGTTTCCTTGGTTTGATCTCTGTACCACAACAGACTTTTAAACAGGGGGTTTGTCGCGAGCGTTTCCAGCCTTGAGCTGAGCTCCTCTCTCAGAAACATTGCTGCTCAGAAACGCAAACACCAACTGCCCCTCTTCTCCCCCCAAAAAAAAACTTGTTGAGAATTGAATGTAAATGGCTTGCGGGAGGCTACATTTGAGGTTTGGTTCTTGTTTCATCTCTGCATATTTTGGAGATGTGTCTGATACAGAAGTATCTGAATCAGAGAGGCTGGAGATACTCAAATTTTGCCTGGAGAAGACAGTTTGATCTAACTGGACCTGCTGTGAGCAGGAGGTGGGTCTATGCAACCTCTAGACATCCCTTCCAATAAAACTAGCAAACCCTAAAAATCCAGTACAGATAATCTTAAAAACTGACATACAACATGAACTTCAATCCTATAACTTACATCTACAGGTATATGCAAAGCCATAGCTTATTAACGGCAATAAAAAAATCCCCAAAAGTCAGGCTTATTCTAGATACTTAATCCATAAAGCTGAACTACTAAGAACACTTTGGGAAATAAAAAAAAAAAAACAAACCTCCACAAATTTCTTTCTCTGAACTAATATGACCAGAAGAGAAACAGTCAATGGTCATAGACAATGGTAGCTCCAGAAGAAAAGAAGCCTGGATATTCAAAGCGAGAAGGATTTTCAGGATTATAGATCTATTTCTCATTTCCTCCTCACTTGCATCTCACCCACAAAAGGGAGATGGGAAGCAAAGGTTCTTTCTCCTCCCATCTGGTTAAAGAACTGGTCAAAGTGCAACAGCTGCTGAAGTTTCAGCCTACAAAAGCCAATACACAACCCAAATACTCTGCAGTGGGACAGCAGCATAATTTTCAGGGAACCTTTTTGCGGACAGCGTTAACCATATTTCTTACTTGCACCCTCCAGGCCATAGTTCTGCAAGCTGGCTAAACAAAATCTGAAATTACAGTCCCATAACACAGACAGAGCTTGTACCAAAGCAATTGGGAGCTGCTAGCATGTTAGCGTGGTACTACGTGTTCCACTGTATGTACTGGTCCTAAGATGCTTCTGAAGTCCTTCAATTTGAGGGCAGGCCAAGACCCCTCAACATTTTTAAGACTGCCGTAGGATCAAGAGAAATATTGTGTTTTGTCTAAGAGCAGAACTCGATTGTAAGGACCCCTGGGGAAATTTAATGACACACACACTTTCTACTTCTTTCACTTGTAGACACGTGCAGCCAACTCACTCTGATCTTGTTGGACCTGTCCTGAGTGGGAGGTGGGACTCCGTTGGTTTCCTGACCCCACAAGTCACCCGAGCTTACCATTCCTCCTGCTCTCTGCCCACTGCGTTTCATAGTGTTTCTGGCTTTCGTCTTTGGGTTGGAGATCCCCAAGGCTGCAGTGCAGGAGTGATGCAGTGGTCATGGTGTCAAGTATATGCTCTGTGGACATTTCTAAGCAGAGTTCGGTTGTCCACCTCTCTGAGAGTTTCTTCCCTCGGTGCTTTCCTGCTGTTTCTCCTGTCCATCTTCTCTTTATCGTATTCCAGATATATAGTTTTGACCCTCAGTGTTACTCTGTGTGTGCAAGAAGCAGACAGAAGCCGGGATGGGAAACACCTCCCCAGATTACTCAAAGTGGGGGAAGCCAGACTCAGACTCAGGTGGTCCTCACACATACAACAAGGTCACAGTCATAAAAAAAATCTTTTAAAAACATTGAGCAGGAAGACGCTGCATGTCTGAGCTATGGAGTGAGCCCTGTTGCAGTGTCGGGGGGGAACTCAGCATCCTCCACCCACTGCCTGGATCAGACCTCGGGGTGCTGGTGTGATTGGGACACGCTCAGCATCTCTCGTGACAAATCCCCTTGGCAAGACCTGAGCCTTGTCCCCGCGGTGGGGACTGCCACCCCGACAGAAATTAAAGAGATCAGATTTACAAGGAGGATAAAACCGGAACGTCCCCTGAGGCAGCGTGCCTGCTGCCACCTTGGAAAGGGCTAGGGGATGGGGACAAGCTCTGCGGATGGATGTTGGGCAGGGGGGGATATTGTTGGTGCCAACAGAGGGGTCCCCCCATGTCTCGGTGCAGAAGCAGCGTGCCATCTCCCCCAAAAGCAGCCTGGCTGGCAGGGGTGATGCCAGCATCTGTGTGCCAGCTCTGCAGCGCTGTGTGCTGCCGCTCGCGATCCATCTGCAGAAGGCGGCACGTGCCAGCGGCTGTGCGCGGGGTGGGCTGCGCCGGGGAGTCCATTACAGCAAGAAAGTCCATAATTTTTTTTTAATAAAACAAACAAAATCCAATGTTTTTTCTCGCTACCCTGATTTTACCCTCTTCAGTTTAAAATTCCCAGTTGGTTTGAATGAAGCTCAGGAAAGATTCATGAGCTTGGTCAATTCAGGGATCTTTGAGGGAGAGGGAAAAAAAAGCAGTTTGGTTTTTTTTAAAAAAAAAAAAACAAAGGGGAAAAAAAAAAGAAAGCTTTTTGCCAAGCAGGTTTTCCCAAGTCCTCATAGCTCTACATTATGTGGCTCTGTGTCTGGAGCAGGCTCCAAGCCTGACTTCCAAACGACCTGGAAGGGGTCCTAAACCAATGTGGCTGCAGGCAAGTGGGAGCTCATCTCGGCAGATAGCTGCAGCGCTGAAGGAGACAGGCAGGAATCCCAAATTGTGAAATCTACTTCACCTCCAAAATGCTGAAAACCTCATAGGCTCTGAGCTTGTAGTTTTAAAAACATTTAGTGACATTGGATTCCTGGAGATGTCTAAGTAAGATTCAGCTTAAAGACTTTTTTTTAAAAAAAAAAAGGAACAAAAAGGGAAGTTATTCTACAATCTTGTTATCTCCATGGAAAAAAAAAAAAAAAAGGAAAAGAAGTAAATACATGACAACAATTGGTTTTTACCTTCCCATCGCTCCAAATATTGAATCTAGCCGTAGTTGAGTCCCAGATGGTGAAGCATTTAACTTCATTTTCTAACCTCTTTTGGGGCTTGGTTTAATTTATTAAGAGGTTTCTCTCAGGACAGATCACACAACACATAAATTGAGCCAGGTATAGCTGTGATTTACTAAATGGGTGACTTGCAAGCTCAAAACCAGTAGCCCTCTAACATATGCTGCAGCCAACAGAAGTGACGAGCGTGTGTTGGATACCTGCAGAGAAGGCAGGATGGAACCCGAAATCTGAAGTCTTTCCTTGTTGACAGTGGTAGCATTTCTCTTGCTACCTCTCTTCTGGGCTGTGGAAGTAGAGAGCTCAAATTTCAGCTCCATTCATGGCCTTAGCCTTGGCCTGGAGGTGGATTTGTTCAGTAGCCACCGTGGGAAACGCCTTTAGCTCCTCCAAGTTTCAACAAGCGGTGTTTCCACTTTTTCCTCTCCTGATGCACTAACTCAGCATCTGGCCTTACTGATGCCTCTTGAGCTGAGCATGCACCAGAGCTAGAAAGCCATCCTTATTTTTCCACTCTTTTTGTGCTTCTTGAAGTATCTCTTCCTATGTCAGCTTCTTCCCTTGGCATTGGGACAAGGCACTGCAGAGTCCCCTCTTTGTTGTCCCATCACGTAGAGCCACCAGAGGCTGCCCAGGTCAGGTTCCCTGCACATCTTTCCCTCCGGCTCCTCACCTAATACCAGCAGCAACACTTGTGACCTCCCTGCTGGTTCCAAAAGCCAGAAACTTTCACCCTGTTGGGCCAATGAACACCAGTTGGGTACATGCCCATCACGAAATGAACAGTAAACCCTGGGCAGAGCTGATGTGAAAGCATCATCCTTCCTTCCTTGGCACTGCGTCCATACCCAGTAACGGACTCTGAAATAAAGCTTTTCCAGAGGAGATTAGGAACCTCCTAGCTGTTTCCCAGATGAAAGAAAACAGTGACCAATGACTTCACTGCAAGTGAAAGAGGAGGAACCTGTGCCAGGGAGAGACGGCGTCTGCGATAGAGCCGTTTTCTATTTTATTGTAGCTTTTGGAACTCGCCAGTGCTGCAGTTATTAATTTATTAGTATGTGAATTCCAGCTGTTGATTGTGTGTTTTACCCACGAACAGAAAAAATAGCCACTTGCTAAGGCTGGGAGCCAACAAGCTTCAGACATCCTCATGGCAGACCATCCACCCGAGCTGGTGGCTGTGACCAGTGTCACACGGCGGGACGATCCCCAACAGCATGGGGAAAGGCGACTTGCAGTTTGGCGGGGGACCGGGCTTTATTGCCACAGCTGGGGGGAGCTGAAGAGCTGCTGAAAAGGGCTTTGGTTTAAATAAACATCTTCCTCTAAGGCACGGGTAGGGCTTGGTGTCCGGGAAGGGGGAATGCAAAGAAATAGCCGTGTGTTTTGGACCGTTTATTATAAATTACACTCACCCTTGCCTCGATGCTGTGTCGAAGACAAAGCAAACATTTTTATTAGTTGCAGAGAGAGACTCGGGCACTCGGCTCCATGGGATGGGAAAGTAGTAGCTGGTTAGTGAGGTCTTCCCAGTGTCTCCCGCAGACAAGTCCAGTTCTACCACCCTCAAGCAGCACCTTGATCTGGAATTTTGCAAGGCGGTAGACTCTGCCCTTTGCTTTTCCCTGTCCAGTGTTCATACCTGATGTTTAAATCAATTACGTAGACATTTAAGTCTCTCTCACATGCCAGCACATGGCCCTTGTAAGCCTTCAGGGTTGGGGGCGAGAAGAGGGGGGTGTTGGCTTTTGTGAGCAGCATGTACATTAATTCCAAAGTAAAGAGCTGCAGTAAATCACTTAATGCCTGAATCAGGTTAGTTGTTGTTGTTTTGGTGAATTGGGACCATATTTGGGACTATAATAACCTAATAATGGACAGTGCAGGCATAGACCACACTGTAAAGTATATTGTAGGGGAATATGGTAATAGTCTGAAATGGCAATTCTCCTAAATAAATAGCACATCAACTTACTTAAACCTAATCATAAATGGGACAAATTGGACCCATGTGCAAACAGAAACCTGAGCAGAACGCAGGAGTTAAAGAAGCCATTGTTCCCCAGCCTGACCCTGGGCAGAGAAAGCCTGCGTCGGGTTACATCTGTTAAAATGATTCTAATGCCAGCCCAGTATTTTAATTATAAATATATAAAACATTTAATAAGAAGACATTCGGGGCTTACTAAGCCTTTAAAAACTGGATGTGGGCGGAGTGGGTAGAATGGTATTCCATGTGCCCCAGACAGAGTGCCAGCGTATAATGATTGAATGTTTTCCTGTAATAAATTGAAAAAATCTGGTTTGTAAGAATGGATCCAAATCACTTGGCATTAGAAAGGTAATTTGTTACCTAGCTTCCTCTTGGAAACAGACTGCTTCCAAGTTTGTTGGAACTTAGTTTCTAGGGACTGCGATGTCCAAAAAAAGAGAAAGAAAGAACAACCAGGTTGCTTGTGGCTCTGATGTTAAAACACACACACACAAACACAGACACAGAGACACAGACACACACCCCTGCTGTTTTTTTCTGCCTGTTTTTTTTTTTTTTTTCTTCTCAGTTTTGCAGTCCTCCCTCTCATGGCTCCAAACACAAGATTCAGCAGCCAAAAAAAAGGAAAAAAAAAAAAAAAAAAAGAGGTTACTCAGGACAAAAGCCAGATCTATAGCCACCTTCTTTGTACCTTTCCAAATCTCAAGCCTGCTTAATTATGATTAATTGCCACATGGATAATCAGATACAGTTTCAAAAGGTTGGAGATGACAGTCCAAGGACACCAGGGAAGAAGGAAGGTTCGCCTTTGTTACAAGCAAAAAAAAATAAAAAAAAAAATAAAAAAAAAATGCCAGGTCCCTTCCTCAGCCCATAACCTTTTCTTATTTTAACAATTCCAAACGGAATTAATACCATCAGTATATTGTTCCCGCTCCTGGGAATTGAACTTCAACTGTACAATTTCTGCAGCTGTCAGTTTTTTCAGCCCTCCTGTCAATAACGCAATGTTGGGGTGCCCTTCTTCTTGAATGAAAGCAGTTTCAAGTTTCTGCTTTATGTCTGTGCTTTCTGGGTGGTGTGACACGATGAGAAAGTACATATATATATATATTAAAAAAAAAAAAAAAATAACAGCAGTTAAAAAGCTTCCACTCTTGACTTAACTGGATCAAATGTAATAGACTACAGTCTTTTCTCCTGATTTCCTTTGCTTGTTTTAGAAAACATTGCGAAAAGTGCAGGAGATTTTGTCTTGCCAGCTCTTTCCTCCATTTAAAATCCCTTTGGCTAAGTCAAGGATCACAGTATGTCATTTCCAGCCTAACAGAAGTGCTGGGCCTTGTTCAGCTCCTATTACTAGGAGGCAAATCCCTAGGTTGCAGGCGCCAGTGTTTCTGCCTTTGGCTCCTTTCCCAGTATTGTTTCCTTCATTACATTCCAGAGTGCCTCTCAGCCAGTTAATGTTTGCACTGGGAGGTCCAAATATCCAGCAATCAGCACTGAACTTTTCTCTTTTTGTTGAGAATTGCAGGTTTCAAATGCAATCGCTGGCTTTAAAGAAAAAAAAAACTTGCAGGTGAACACAACAGCACTAATTTCCATTTTACTCGCAAACAAGTTGTATTTTCTGCAGCCTCTCCACATGCACTCGTAAAACGGTTTCAGAAGATGTCTGGCTTTTTCAGAGCTCGTGGGGGCTGGAGTTGTTTTATGGATTTGGGGGGGTAAAAACCGCTGCCCTCCGCGCACCTCTCCCACGCGCGCTGCCGCACATTAACACGATAACTCCCATGCTCAGGCATCATCTCGGATCGCTATTCCTAATAACACACTTCGCAGCCTCATTTGTTATTAAAAATGCAGGGAGCTGCAAATGGATGTAGTAATTTGGATCGCGCGAAGGGTCAAAGTGTCCGCCCAGCTTCGCGTCCGCAAGCACGGGGTGGGAGGTTTGGCTTCTAAATTACTTTTCAGTGTCATTTAATTCGTTAGAGTAAGGGTAAGGTGCAGTCTTTTGTGCTGTTTGCATCTGATTCATACCCTGAGTTTTCTGTGAATACTGATTTTCCCATCTGTCTGACCGGGGGTGGTTTTGGGTGCTCCTCTGAGACGCACCCAGGATGGATGGTGACCTCTGAGAGCATCACCCCTGTTCTCCCATCACCAGAAACTCCTGTAAACAACGAGAAAACTTTTTCTTGATGGAAGACAAGACTGCTGACAAGACAGCCCTGTGTAGTTTGTTTTCTGTGGGTCTACTGCCAAGTTTCAAGAACTATCCATGGGTCGTAGGCTCGATGAAGCGACTAAAAAAGTCCACGGTGTTTCCTTGTGGGGAAAGGAAAGAACTGTACAGGTTGGGAAATCCTCAGTGTTTTCCACAAAGCCTCCAGCTATGCTTCCACCCGTGATCATATGTCATATGGATGGTGTCATAGCGTCCTAAGGGTGCTAGCTCACAGCGATGATATCGAATTCATGGAAGTGTATATGCTCAGAGAGAATACTAATGTTAACTCAGTCTAAATAACAACACTGCCAAAGGAGGAAAGCGAAAGATGAAATACAGTGGATTTCAGGAGGCAACAAGCTCTCATTTATTAAGATCACAGGCATTTTACAGGTTACAAATCATAAGGCAGAAATAACTTTATAATATACAGGTCAGGAATGTGCCTGGGATATTGAGGAACTATTTCCTTGGCAATAATCTGCCACAGATAGTCAGAAGCGTGCATTTTCTGGCACAACAAATCATTGCTGATTAATTTTGTCTGCCTTTGTCTCAGAGAAGCAACGAGACACTTCACTGGGTGTTTTGTGCTTACTCCCGCTCTATTCTTTCTCAATGCATAATTTTTTTGCAAGATAGGCCAAACACAATACCCTTTGTTTTACCTCTTTAACATCTTTTTTTTGCCTGAACACAGCGTGACTGCACTCGGGGTGGGTAAGTGTGCAAATCCTCCCGTGACCTGGGACCTGACACCCATGCCAGCCCATCAAAAGATTGGTTTAGTCCCTGTCAGGAGCACGGGAGAAGAGGATCCACCCTTTGCCACCCTTGAAATGTGCCCTAGTGAGAAGGTGTAGGAGGCTTCCTTCATGATGGGCGCAGCAACAAACAGAGATCTTTTTCCTCCCTGCTGGCACCCAGGGACGTGTCCTGGAGTGGAAATTACTTCAAGAAGGAAAAAATGGAGTTTGTCCCTTGAGGAGTAGCAAAAGCAGACCTGGATGCATCTATGAAGTCAAGGGAAGGACTGTGGCATCTTTCTTCTCCCTTCATTTATCGCATCCTAGAGCCATTCGGGCTGGATGGTGGTCTGTCTCATCAGCCACGCGTAGGAACTTCACAGCACCCCTAGAAGGATGATAGATATGACAAATGCCAAAGTCAATGTCAAAACCCTTAACTTCCCTAACATTAACTTAACATGGACAGCTTTTAAACATCAACAGACCTGCAGTGGAATATCTCCAAAGCTCCCTGTGCCGTTGGTGTGGGACAGCTGCACGTGTTGCTCTGTCTCAGTGTGCTCTCCATTTCCTCAAGGTTTCTGCACTTTTGATAGATTCCCAGTTCCATACTGGTGATAATGAATCACTCCCAAATAGGCTGTAAGCGAGGCTTTTCAAGACGCACAGTAATTCAGGGCTCAGAAGAACCAAGGCAGGAGGGTTCACTGCCACGACAAACAAAAAAGGAGCAGAACTGCCCAGATGAGGGAGATTTTGGAGACTTGTTCATCAGTGAAGGGTATTCCCACAGAAGGAGTTGGGGGATTGCAAAACTGTGATTACAAGGTAACCAAAAATGTTTTATTTAATTATTAATTATTCATTTAATTATTAATTATTGTGAGCACTTTCAGGTTTGGAGACAAGGGTGACTTCTGGTACAGTCCCATCACTGCCTCAAATCCCCTCCATCATGACCAGGCTTCTCGGTTCACAACAAGGATAAGTAAGAATCAGATTTGGGAGAAAAAAAGTGGCAGCATCTAGTCCTCCTGCAGAACAAAATCTGGTAATATAAACCACCCACCATCAGCAGAGAAGGTGTATTTAGGACATGGCTGTGCAACCATTTGATAGGACGTTTGATGGGGGATTGTACCTGCCTGGAGAGGCTTCTGGGCTTGACTTCATGCTAAAGCTGAGTTCGTTTTGCTTGTTTCAGACATAACAACACCTCTCAAAATCTCCCCCTCCCTGCCCCATATCTCCAAAATGAGAGAAAATTTAATGAAGCCTGGGTGCTGCTGCCCCAAAAACCTTCCCCCAAGAAGATGGGGAAACCTTCGCTGCCATCATGAGTGTCTGCATCAATTCCTGGTGCTCCTTCTTACATTGAGAAGTAGGGGAGACTTTCATGGAAGGGTTTCCTAACCGGGTCTGAGAGAAACCTGGAGATGTGGCTTGTTTCCCTCCTCCCCTAATTTATCTTCCATGTGATGTGAAGTCATCACGGAAAATATTATTGCTTCTTGTTGTCAGTGCTCGCCTCCTATTTGCATTCCCCGAGCTCCCACCTTCATCCTCATCTCTTCCTCCCTTCAGAATCATAACCAAACCGAAAAGAATGTGTTCGCAACATTTCCTCCAATTCACAAAAAAAAAAAAAAAGAAAGAAAAAAAGAGAAAGAAAATAAACAGCTAGCAGATGCTGATTTTCTCACTTAACTGCACATATTTTATAGTAATTCTCTCTGATTTTCTCCCAAGACACCCACCTGACCTTCCTTTCTCTCCAGCCTCTCCCAGTAGTGGCCAAACACTGCTGATCGTGTAAGATTCAGCCCATGGAAAGAGGCTGCAACTAAGAGAAATTTACCCTTTGACCTTAACGCCTTCGCATGCACAATAGAGACCAAGAAATGTCTTAGCTGAAAGGAATGCATTTTCCTTGGCAAAAACTGATTTTTAGACTAAACCAAATGAATGCTATGAAGAGTTTTATTTTTTTCTTTTGCTTTTTCACAAAAAGCAACACAAATAAGATCCAAACAATTCAGTGATTTTAGAATGAAGAACGACAAAATACATTTTCCAAGAATTTCCAAGGAACTAAAAATGAAGCATCATAAACATTTTTGCTCCTCTCTACGTAACTGATTTACAAGCATGAATTATTTTTTAATTAATGCACTACGATGAAACAGGGATTGGTTAGCCCAGAATTTTTCAAAGTTCTCCACAGACAATGTAGGTGGGAGAGCATCTCCAGAGCGCATCCATTCCCGAAAAAATCTCTATGGTAACTAAACCAATAATATACATAAGAATAAAAAAAACAAAAGTAAGTTTGCAAAAGTGTTCAAATGGATTTTAGCTGCCTCTGTTATGGGAAAAAGGCAGAGGAGGCTCCACATCACCTGGGCAGTCAGATTTTCATGTATCAGCAATTTCTTTGTGGGGCATCAATCAGCCCTGACCCGTTCAGGCACATTTTTATCCGGACGGGCTGAGATGCGACGAGCTGAAGTGTCTTGCTCACACACCAAGTCTGTCGCAAGACCTGGGAACAGAACTTTTCTGCTTTTCCCATCCGCAAAGAGCAAAGCTTATATTTTTCAGTCTAGATTACTATTTTCTTTTGCAGATTAAGGAAAACAAAAATGAGGGAGAAGGAAAACCGGTGACTCACTGCAGTTTCTTTGCTCAAACACAGCTGCCCTTGTCACAGCAACGCGATTCTTAGAGCCCGCATCCAAAATTTATTGCAAAATAAAACTGAAACTTTTAAAAACAACTGGGCTAAATGATGTTTCTAATTCTTTTTTAATACGTATTTTTGAGACTAGGTCCAAGCTCCAGCCAGGATTGAGGGTAGGACTGGAAACTTGAGAGAGACTAATTTCTTGTGAAATTTTCAAACAAATTTTGCAAACCCACGTAGACGACTTTGGTTGGACAAGCTTCAAAATCAGCCTGTGCTTTTTAAAGCTTTGATGCTCCTGGACCTTCTGGGATTCCTTCAGTGCTAGGTCGATATAACAGCACCCACACCACGCCGTGAAGGTAATATCACATTTTTTCTCTGGTATTTTTTTTTGAATTTATGCAATAAGTCCTGAGTCCAATGATCCCAATTCAGGAAACAAAATGACTGTGTACATGTGTAAGTCTACTCCAAACTTGACTGGTGCAGTCTCTCCACTGGAAAAACAGTCCTCGCTTTGCTACCATCTTTCTGCTTTCAAAACACTAAGACTTCACATCTGACTTCCCGAATTTTGCATTTTCACCACTCTGATGTTAATAATTTACTCATTAACCGAGTGCAACATTTCTTCAAATGAACTTACACCTTGGGGATAAACCTGCCTCGTTCAGGAAACCTGCTCAGAAGTGACGTTCGCCAGATGGAGAAGCATCTCATAGGTCTAGAGCTTGAGCTACTTCTTAAATAAGACCAACACGTTTGGCACTGCACAGTGCCTCAAAAAGAAGGGGGAAAAAAGTGTATAAGGGATTCAAGAAGAGGAGTGCTTCTGAAGTGACTTTTACTCATCCTGAATAAAGAGAAAATTTTGCTACGTGAATAAGCCAGGCATGATTGATATTTGCATCCTCCCTTCCATTTAATAAGCAACCTCAGTAGGAAAAACACAGAGAAGGAGTACAGGGAAGCAGTGCAGAGGAGAGAGGGAGATGGGAGGGAGAGAAAGATGACCTGGTTTTGCTTCCAGGCTAATTTTACATCACTTTAACTATATTTAGTTACATTTCTTTTTAATAGGGTTGCAACTGTTGGACTCAGATTTTTATTGTTGTTTTCTGAGTAATTTAAACTTCCAAGGGTTGGTGGCAGTTGTTTTGTTTTTTACTAAGACTTCGTGACCTTCTTCCATGGGTTTATTTTAGATACAGTGGAATGTCCCAGAGAAAATTCCAAATGGTCCTTAATATATGAAATGTTTCCAGAAAGGAGAAATTCTCAGTGGACTATGAAACTATTTTTCAATCATGGTGTATGGCACACAAACCACATCTGAGTTTTTTTTTTCAGTAGGAAACTATTGCCTAGTGGGTTAAAAGAAAATAAAGGATAATGGGATTTTTCCGTGAGGCTGGAGCCATTCACAGGGGTTTCCTCCCCACTAGATGTCACTGGAACTGTTTGAAATGTTTGGAACAAACAACCCCAAATTCCCCACGTTTTGAGCTTTCTTACAAATGTGAGACTTGGACCAAGCTGCTTTTAAGCTCTGCTCTGCCTCAGTGAGCCTTGCAAGGGAATCCGGACTGATGGATGATTGATCATGCGAAGTTCATGGTTTGGCATGGATCTGGAGAAAATGCAGGTGAAACTGTTGGAGTCTGACTTTCTGCTTGGAGGTCTCATTCTTCTTTGGGAAACCCGAATGGAATCAAAGAAAACATCTGGACGTGGTTGCCCTTTGGATGGGAGGTCTTCAAAAGAAAGAGCAGGGTCCTTCAAAAAATGTGTCACACCTGCTCCTGAGTCAGCACTGGCCCAATGCTGGGATGGCCAAACCATGAAGTGCAGCTAGGTTTTGGGTGGTCATCAAATCCTTCTTAAAATTAAACCGGGAATTCGGGCAACCTATGTCCTGAAATTTTCCATTGCTGTTCTCCTCAGGCGTAGCAACGTTCACTCCATGTTGCTGAGGAAAGCAGCTTCTTCTCAGGTTATTATGTCTACTATTAAAATTCTCCCTGTAGTTCCAATTGACTACAGGAACCTTCTTCCATTCTTATTCAAAATTCAGTTTAGTGTGATTATGTGGCCATGCATCAAATATGGCAGTATAATATGTCCCTTCATCTACTTGCCATAATACATCCCTTTTAGTGCCACATAAATCCCTGAAAATATTGCTGTCTTCTGCTCTCGAGATTCTTCACGTGCCTCTTTGCCTTACTCTCTTCCTCTTCTATTGTTTCTCCAAGCTGAATTAATTAATTTTTTTTTTTCTTCATGGTTGCTATGCTCTTGCTACTGCTTCTGAGCAGTCACCAGTGAAACAAGAGCCCTTCCAGAGTTCAAGAAGAACCAGAAGCAGCCCAGCTGCTGACATAGATTCCCAGCAGTGTCACTGTCTTGGCTTTCCCCTTCCTGTATCCAGTCTCTCCATCTCACGGGTGGTGAGGAGCAGCTCCCGACTGGCAACACCTGCTGCTGGAGCAGCCGCAGACGTTTCCTCACGGAGCTGAGGATTTTGTAACAGAGGAATTACTGGAGCGAGCGTGGGGCTCTTAATCCTCCCAGATCAAAGCAGCACCCCAGAAATGACAGTGGGTTTTCTACTTTGCTATGGTATGGGGGGCTGCTGGGAGACCCCCAAGTAGGTCAGAGGCTCTGCAGGGCTGCCCCGGGGTGCTAAAGATCTTCTGTAATGTTTCCAGTGACAATTTAACCCATGCATATGTGTGATGTTACAACAGGTTGTATTTATGTTACGTAGGTAGCTACAAGTAGACGCCAAAGACCATGACAGCTCTTTCCATCTGCAAGAGTGTAAGATTTGCACCGACGTTGGCACCTGCTTCCTCTTGATCGAAACTCCTTTTCGTGACTCTTCCTCTAGGATTAATCCTGTTTTCACCAGGCTGGCTCCTCGCTTTGCACCAGACAGCGATGAGGGCACCAGCCTGGCCACTCCCCATGGCGGTGACGCCGTCCCACCCACCTGCCCGGCTGCTCTCCTGTGTTTCACCAAGCACACACTAGCTTTGACTTCTTTAATTAATTATTAACCTAATTATACCACTTCAGTATAACCACCTAGTAGACATAGTTGACTTATTTGGGGCAAGCACAGAAAAAAGCGTATATTCTTTTATCTAACTTCTGTATTAAGTTATTATTGCATTAAGCCAGCGAACTTTCAACCTGTTCAATATTCAGTAAATTTAAGAAAATGAATCGAAGCTACTTGCCTTTTTTTTGTATGTACTCCCGAAGACATTTTCCAATTTTTTTTTTTTTTTTATGGTTTAATTAAAGCCTCATGGCAATGGTATGCTTCTTTCTACCTACTATGCCAGTGGTTAAAAATTACGGGGCTTCAAGTACCCTGCATGTCTTTAATTGCTCTGCTGAAGATAAAAGAGCAGCGATATTTTTATCACGAGCGCAACAGCAGGCAAAATTAAAAATGCCCCTCATCGACATGAGTGGAGCAAGCTGGGGCCATGGTGCCCATCTCCCCCACCTTGCCCCCACCCCACACCGGCCCCACTGGTATCCAGCCCTTAACACATGCCCTTCCAAATGACATCGGGGGAATATTTCATCCTCCCGCATGTCCCGACGAGCAGAGGAACTTCCCCGCCCAGCTTCTTGACATTCAAAAAAAATAAAATAAAAAATAAAGTGTAGAAATCTCTAAATTAAGAAAGTACTGGAAGAGTACATTCAGCGCAGGACAATGCAGAGGAAGGTTACAAGTATATTAGGATAAGGGCACCACAATTATATGAAGAAGTCTGGAGAGAAAAGATTACATTGTTCTAACAACAACATTTTTCAAACATTTAGACCTTTAATATCATTAATTTAAAGTACAAGATTAAATATTTTATGCAAATATTAGACAACAGCAAAGAGCTCCGCATATTAGGATTTAAAACAAATTGAAAGCATGCAAGACATATTCATTTCTTAAGCAGTTTAGTTAAAAAATCGGTATTGTCTCTATTAGGATTAACTGACAGTAACTCTTTGTGTTCAAATGGATTTAACTTCACTGTGGTTTGTTTTCCAGATATCATTGTCCTCCAATAATCGTGGATAAAGGGAAATGTAAAAGGACAGATCAAGTAAAAATATATCTTCACATCATAAACACAGAATTATGTTTAAATTTCATTACTAAATGGGATTTCAGCTTCATATACCATGCCTAATCCTGCACTATAAAAGATGTATAAAACCTCCTGACAAATTCTAACAGACTTTGTGGAAGTTGCATATATTGATTAAAACATCAAGCAGTTACATACAAACCAATAATGAATTACTTCTTGTTGGAAGATAAAACTTTGTGATATTTAAAATTACAGACTTGAAAGTAAGTAAAATTACCCCTAATTATGCAGAAGGGAGCAACACCTTAGCAGTAAACAAGATAAGCACCTCAAACAGCACTAATAATTTTAATTAACATTTTCTAGTTTCCTTTCACCTCCTTTCAAGGTCATCTGCTACCTTTTCCTAGTACAACATTACTGCACAGTGTTAAAAACTTACATTCCATTACTAATCACTTTGATAAGCAAAAAGCAAAAAATACTTTCCAGGACAGATTATTTTTTTTTTTAAAAAAAACACCACAATTGCTCAATCGTGTGTAAAAGCAAATATTGCATTGTGCAAAACTGTCGGGAAGGTTTCTGCAGCAAATCGCTATCAGAATTCAGAACATCAGCTGGGAACAGATCAGTCGTTCGGGGCCTGATTCTGAACACCAGAGGCAAAAATCTTCCGTGATCGCCACAGAAACCTGCTAATATTTCAGGTGTAAATTTAAAAATTTGGATTAAGCCCGAACTGTTGAATATTCAGATTGCAATCAAAGATCAAAAGGCTCCTGAAGTGTGAAGGCTGAAAGTGAAAATTTGGCAGAATGTGATAATCCACACAGTATTTGTGTTATTTTCTTCTTGAGCACCAGCTAGTAAATGTATGTCTAAAATCTGTGATTTTTCAAAACTGCTTCTCTTCTTTTCTAAAAAGTCCAAAAGTTGGTAGGAAAAGGGCTTTGTTATATCAGCGGGTTTGTTCTGTGCCACAAATTTAATGTACGAGGTCACTTGGAATATAATGTGTAGTGAAAGAATCTCATTAGGCTAAAATGAATGTAAAATGTGTCAATTTGATCCAAATGAGAACTGTAGTAAAACCATGTTTGATGTTCATGTGCAATAAATCTTTAACATTTGTCTGTAAAGTATTAGAGAACCCATAGGGAAATCTCTATTTGTGATAGCTGCACATTTTCAATGATTTTTCCTATAATCCTTTGTTGACATTTAGCATAAGGTAACAGAAAAAGAAGATCCTAAAACGAGAATTATTACTTATTATTCTAAGGTAAACAAGATGGACAACTCGCATATAGGCTTTTGAGACAGGCAAAAATGATGGAAGCATCCTTGCACCAGCAACCACTGAGTGAAAAAAGTTACGACATCAAAGGTGTCCTACCTGGCCACCAGTTCAGCATTAAAACACCTGATGGCCCCATCCTGCCAGTTGGGCTTTATTTTGATAGATTCACGCTGTTAATTACTGTTGTATTTCAATTTTCTCTCTCGTATTTTTGTTCATTCATAATAGCTTTATGGTCCAGCGGACCGCAGTGACGAAAATGAAAGATTCCCAAGATTTCTTCTGGGAGTAATTTACAAAAGACCACGATTTTTTAATTGCTCCCGATGTTTTGTTCTGGATATCTGGAAGAGGAGAAATCAGCCCAACTCTTTTAGTTGCCACACCAACCGTATCGGAGGTGTTTTTTCTGATCTCTCTCCATCGCTTGGTTCCTTGCAGCCGCCCATCCCTATTTTGAGGACCGTGATACGGCGACGCCGTGGTGTTGATATTTCTGCAGATCGCGCTCGCTTTCACAACAGTATTATGAGCTATTTACATCCTTTGAGGAGGCTCAGGGAATAACGGGTGAAATGTCAGGAACAATTAAGAAAAATGGAGGCATTTCGTTTAACCAGTAGAAGAAATACATAACTTTTGCTGAATGACTGAACTCGAAGCGCCGCAAGATTGCTACAGAATGAATTCTGGCTCCTGATTATCGCCAAGTTTTGTCTGGGGGAAAAAAAAAGGAAAAAAAAAAGAAACCAAAAAACCCAACCTTACAACACTTGCATGCCAAAGGTTGCAACACAGGCTTTGGCAGGAAACAAGAAAACTCTCCAGCATGGGAAAAATCTTCGAGCAAACTTGCATCTGTGCTGATTTACGTTTCTACGCCAAAGCAACAGCAGCTTTCTGAAGCCAAGGCATGACTTTATGGCTCGAGTAACAATTCTCACTGGGAAGCTGTGCAGTATCAGCTCAGCCGGACCAACCCTCTTCCCCATCTCCCCCCACCAACCACACCAGCCCTTTTATTTATTTTTTTTTTTTTTATATAGCGTTTGTCCATCTCGTTATTGCTGTGCAGGCCCTTTATCAATAAATGTGGTGTTCTCAGTCGAGTTTTCTTTGGCTTGCAGCACACTTAACAAAACCACTGCATACTTGACAGTTTGCCCTAGTTAAAAATTCTTTGGTCAGAGAAAGCCCGGAGAATGAAACAGTATCTGGTGTTGTAAAATCTTGACCAGATTCTGAAATATTGCCTAAGCCCCTGTCAACTTGAAGGTGATTTCTCCCGGTCATGGTTTAGAAGGGAATTGATGGTACAGCCTGCTGACTGCTCGATCTGCACTATATCTCTTTCAGGAGCACATGTAGTCACCTTTAGTATTTGCCGCTTTCCAGTCCTCTCTATTTTTGACAGCACATTTACTTCCATACATAGTTTACAAGCTAAACATAGAAAAACAAATCCAGGCAGAAAAAAAAAAAAAAAAAAAAAGCTTATCTGCCTACAGCTTTTTCATTTCTCTATTCCTATCTGAGGGATTATCAATTACCTAATAACCCTGAGAAAAAAAATCCACTTGAGGCTGAAGTAGAAATAATAACACCCAGTGCTACATTGAACTGTTCATCCCAGCCCTCACGGCACTTTTCCGATGGTCTGTTATCCAGCTTTTACAGATGGAGAAACTGAGGCACAAGAAAATGAAACATCCAACAAGTCAAAGGTAAATTTTCTATAAAATACAAATTTTGGAGCAGTGCCCTTCCTGTCCAAACACCCTCAGAGGGACCAAACTCATGGCACGTCCAGCAGCTCTATAAGGAAAACTCATCACTCATGACAGGAAATGTATTATAATATATATATATAAATGGCCTCTTCTGTTATAGTTCGTAACTGACCTTGTAAATTAAAAGGCAGTGGGTAAACGTAAACTTTTTTGAATATTCTCATTATCAGACCAGTGCAGTTAAAGTGTTTTCATCATTAAGCTCTCAGCATAGTTTTAAGCATCTTAAGCATCTTAAAAAAGTCTTAAGCATCTTAAAAATTATACAGAACCAAACGACAAGCTTTGGTATTTTGCCAGATAAGGGTAAGATCTTAGGAAGAGTCAGAGCAGATTGTCCAGACGTATGAATTATAGATCATTAGATTAAAATAAGTTCCATGCATTTATGACACAAGTTCTGACTATTGCAGTTTTTCGGTCTATCTTTCCTGAAGGCCAATTACAGCAGATCTGCCCACTCCTTCCTCTGGAGAAACCAGGCTGCCCTCGATAAGACCAATACACTTCCAGTTTGGTGGCAACTCCTACGGTCCTAATTAGAAAGAAAAAGACCTAGTTCTGCATTTTCTTTATCAACCCCAGGCTTTTTTGTACTGCATTACTACTTTTCTTAAATTCTCAGAGCTTCACCCAGCTCTTGGCAAGCTGGGAGTGCCTGAAGGACAAACTGTGCAGACCTTTGGAATAAGATGTGACTGTGGGACTGGTTGGCCTGTACTGCTTTCCCAGTGGTTTGGTTGGGTTGTGTTGGGTTAGGTTGGACTGGATTAGTTTGGCTGTTCAAGTTGGCTTAAGGCACTCGTGACGCTTGAACTCCTGGATTGACAAAAAGAGGACTTTTGTCCTTTCTTTGCGCATTGACTCAGCAAAGCTGAGTGTGGCCACTGGAGTAGGAGCAGCCCAGGCTGACCCACACACCCCACCCATCACCTCCTCCTGGGGGGTCATGTGTGGGAAATTAAATATGCATCTGTTGTAGAAGCTCCCCAGTGTTGGTGTGATGCTACTGACAGGACAAGAACATGCCTCATTCAGCTTTCCAGGCACTGGCACTGATGGATCAGGGACGTTGCTTTATAACGTTCTTAATAGTTCTTTTTCCTTGGCCTCACATTTTTCCCCTTATTTTGAAACTCTTGACAGCCTTTCATCAAATGCTTCTGACAAGCTCAAAGAATGTCTAAAACGGGCACTAATAATTTAGTACTTTAATTTTATGGATATTTTAAAGTTCCTGAGTATTACTATTATTTTATGGAATGATTTCTCCTCCTTTTCCTTGGTCTTTCTTCCTATGTTTTTCGGTGGAATTATAGGTGAAATGTATTTCTTGGCTGCTGTTTCATCTTTTGTTCATACGGTTAAATATTGCACTAACTAAAGATTGTGCGAGGCCCCCACATTAAAATTTTATTGTATTTTTGTATTTATTTTTGGCCCGGATCTGGGGGCCTCTCAGGTCCAGGTCTTGTGCAATTTTATTGGCTTGTGGGTGGAGGAAAGAACAAAAATGAGGTTTGTGGCCAGAATGTTATCTTTGACCACATGCATCTATTTGGGGGCCTGATCCTTCTCTGGTTCATGAGCATGTAAACCTCGAGCAGCGTTGCTGGAAATGAAGAAGTCCAAGTGATGTAAACCTGATGTAAATTAGAGGAGAATAACCTCCGCGGTGGATGCAGTGTAAGCGTTTTGCTATTTATGATTTAGCTGGGAGCTGTTGACTTAGCCTCTCTAAAGATAAGAGCCACCTATAACTCAGTTGTGAGCGTCTTTTTTCTCTTTTTGACTAATGCCTGCTAGCTAAACCAAAGATTAAAACCACTTTTTTTTTTTCTTTATGAGCTCTATTGGCCACGAGTATCAAAGTTGAGACTACAGAACTCGTCGACCCAAGAACCGCAGCTGAGTTTTGGTGACTTCACCCCTGACTGAAAAGCACCTTGTTCTACCCTACTTCCAACGTTAAAAGACTCTTGAATGCAAGTGCTAAAAACATGGATTTCAGCCTTTATCACTTGTTTTTATAGAAAACTGTTTGTGTGACCAACACTCAGTGAGTGGTTGCCCATCCTTTGGAGTCTTGCCCGCCTCACCGGCGTGAGTCACGGCCATCACACTCCACCCTCCTCCCTGCCTCCTTCACTTCCATCACCACGGCCTCTGTCCTCTTCAAAACCTGTCTCCCTCTCGCTTCTTCACACATTTCTTCATGTCAGCTCTTTGGCTTGGAACCGACTTCTCCTGCGAGCCAAACCTTCTTATTCTGCACTTTAAAATCCTTATGAAATTTGGCTTGCCTTCCAAAGCTAAGCCTCGGCTCCCTTGTTACTCTTCTAAATGTAAAACATTTTTATTGCATTAAGCCATGCTGAAAAGAAAAAAAAAAAAGAGAAAGAGGAAAAGAGAAGGAAGAAAATCCCTGCACCCGACGTGAAGGAAGCAGCCGGCGTTACAGAGGAGCCCATCACAAGTCTTTTTGTTTCGTCTTGGTATCGTCTCGCCCGCATGTGCTCTGGGCTCACTGTCACTGCTCCTGCTCGAGTAGTCCCACCCTGAAAACCCCATTGCAGTCATCACTAAAAGAGCTGCTTCCATGCTAAACTGGAGAGCTTTGGAAGTGGGAAAATCCATCCCACTATTGATCACGCTGCATTACCTTTAAAGAGAAAACTTTTCTAGGGAACTCATTTAGCACCTCACAGTTCTGTTACTTTATTTTCCTACAAAATACGCACAACCTTTGAAATCAGTTATTTATATTTTTTATGTGTGTGTCTCATTCATCATTTCAGATGTGATTTTAATCATTTCAACAAAGAAGTGTCTTAATATTCCCAATAATGGCTCCTGTCACTTTAAATATTAAAATTCACATTAGGAATTCCCTTGACTGCCTGTGCATTATTTGCATTATAGATTGTGTGCATGTCTCAATCTTTCTATACACATACATATATATATATATATATACACACATTTATACACATATATATTCTTAGGAAAATGCAGTTTTGAATGGTCCTATCTGATTTGAAATCACGTAGCAAACGCCAGGGCAATTAGTCATAAACAAGGTCTTAACACTTCAAAATTAAAAGCTCCTAATTTCCAACTTTAAAGAAGTCCTTATTGTATAGCAGAAATAATTCCTCATAAAGTGTTTCCAACATTCAGAGAATGCTTTTAGGACATACAGCATTAACATAATTTTTTCGACTGGGGTTCTCACAGGACATCTGATGAAGTCTCTTCCCTTAATTTTAATTGCGTAGGCTGCATTCTTAATTAAAAACTGTACAAATGGATTTTATGCCATGCCAAAAGAAATCTGAGTTCATTAGTTATAAAACCTTTTAAAAATTGATGTAAATATGTGAATTCTTTAAAAGTTTGAACTCGGAGTCCTCATTTTATGTTGAGTAGTCTTTTATCTAGAGAATAATGAAGCCAATACAAATTAAGATAGTCTAAATTTTACTTTTCGCTTCTCTTTCTTTCCTCTTTTCTTTTTCTTTTTTTTTTTGTGAATGCGGGTGGTGGGAGTCAAAGAGTGTGGGGGTTATGTCTGTACGTCATGATGCTTTTCCTTGAAGAATCAAATTCATTTAAATCTAAACTGTGAAGAAAATTAGAGTGGGAAATGCGCTGACCCTTTGTACTGGGTTATATAAATATAAGTTCATATATCTGTTATTAATTCTTCATATTAAAACACAACCACATCATCTCAAGCCAATAAACTTAATAGAAATCTGTCAAACAGTAACTTTGCAAGGAAACTCTGGACATCCCTTAAAGAAATACGGGCACCTTATTGCTTTTTATTTTAAAATCTGCGAGTTGTTAATTAAAATGCTTTTCCATAGCTTGACAAGACTTCAAATAATAGATGAGAAGCTCTGGGAGGTTTGTTTCACCTGACAAATGGCTAAACTTTCACTTTGCTGGCCATTCATTGGCTGCCCAGGACCTTTTCTTCTCCATGGCCAGCAGCCAGGAGCTTTCTCTTCTCCTTCTCCAGCCAATGGCACCAACCTGACACCATCTGTGATTATGCAAAATACCACACGTGGTCTTAGAAACCGTGGGAATGAAGGGCTGGGACTGAAGTCAATTTTTCCTGTGCTGTGAATGGGTCTAAGATCTCATTCTTTTCCCCGGCCCATGTGCCTGCTGATGGACAGAGGCACTGGGGCTTCGCCCTGTGAGCAACTGTGTCCAGGGGCCTTCGTGCCCCCGTTTTTGGCAAAGAAAACGTGGAAAAATTGAAATTATGGTATTGCCACTTAGCATTCAAACTCAGTTTATACACTGGTATTCTAGTAAAAATGAAAATTAAACAATAAATGAAACAACCGTACAAGGAACCCCTCCGATGCTTTCCAACCTCTTCAGTGCTTTGTGCTGTTGAGCATCTCTCTGCTGCTGAATCCCACCCGAGCATGGCAGTAGGGGTGTTGAAATACCACATGAAAAGCTCTCTAAGTGCTTGTGACATTTACAACACAAGCTGAGGCAAGAAGCACCAGAAGTCTCACAGGAGAGACGTCCTCAAGAGTTTCCAACCCGATTTGGCACAGTGAAGAAGTCAGATAAACTTTTGACAAGCATCTAACTCCCCCATTTATTTTTTTTTAAGTATCGTTCAGGTGAGGAAACCGCTCTACCTTTAGAGATTTGCCCATGACTACATCCTACAAATCGTGAAAACAATATCCCCACATCGTTGAATATTTTGTACTAGAAGCATAACAGATTGGAGAGAACGTTGGCTATCTATAAGCTTTGACCTCTACCTTATCCCCCAAATTCAGCTACCTAGTCACCAGTTCAGTGCAGGAGTAAGCTTTAGGGAACAGGGTGATTCATCAGCAAATTCAGGCAGACAGACTTCTCCACATACACAAACTTCTTTTATGAGGCTGTTTTACTATTTGAAATTTCTGAACACATTCGTAAAGCTTACCACGAGAAACAAGCCAGAAGGAATCGCTGGATTTAATGCTTTAAGGAAGCAGGCAATTGTAAATTTGCTTTAACAAGGTCCAGCAGTGCTGCTGGTGTTGGAGTGAAATGTGGCATTAAGAACACCACCATGATCCACTTTGAAACCCGTGTTTTTCTCTTTTTTTGTTTCTTTTTTTCCTAGCAGGAAGGAGATATTGAGGCTGGGCAAATTCAGAGACATTGCATCAGCGCAAAGGGCCAAGCTAAAAACTGCAATTGTGAAGCCCTGAGAGCAGCAGCCTTTAACATCCCACTTGCCAGAAAATTAAAATAGGTCACTCAGAAAGTGGAGATGGAGGAGACGTGTAGACTATATTACACCACAGTGATTTTGGATGATTTAAACTAAAATTAATGGCACTCTGCCACTTACCAGCTCCCCTCCCACAGCACCAGAAGCTTACCATGTCCAACCTTGGCTAATGCTGGAAGAAGAATACAAGACTTCCACAGCCACATCTTTTTAATATTGCTTTATTTTATATTTCAGTACAGATTACTGAACAATCAGCAAAATCTTTGAATTTTGGCATTTGCTTAGGTTTTCTGAGTATAAACAGAGAAATGTGAGGCAGGTTTCCCTTCCAAGGAGCACACTTCAGCTTGCATTTATCTCATCTAGTTTTGAGACCTCTAACTTAAATTAAATTAAGTTCCATCAAAGCAAAGATGCTGTACAGTCCCAGAAGGAAGAAATCCACTTTCCTAACACTCAAAATATCGCTTTTAAAGAATGATGAAAGGATGCATCTGCAAAATGGCAGATGGATCCATAGGCTCGTGATCCATGCACCCGTTCCGCAGCAGCCAAGCCCATTTCTCCTGCAATAACTTCTCTGTGGATGAAAACACAGCATTTTCTACTAAGCAGATCTTCAACCTCTTGTTTGTAGTAGCATACCGGTTTTTATGCCAGCCCTATGGTCTACCCAGAAGTAAAGGAAAACATTTGTTCTGCAGAAAAATTCACAGAAATGGACACAAACAGTCGAGTGTAATTGATAGTTTTACGAGTTTGAGCTCTGCAAGCTTATTTTTTTTTTTTTTTTTTTTAATCTTATCCCTCTAGATCCAGTTTATGTGCACATTTGAGCAATGACTTCATATCCTCTTCCAAACAGAGATTCTGGGATTCAGTCTCATCATTTGGCCAACACAAATCCCCAAGTGCCAAGAATTTCTAGGTTTGTTTTGCTTTATGTATATCTTTTACTTGTTCTTTTACAGGATTTCTAGTCAAACCAGTCAGCCGGTGGAATGATTCCAGTTTGCATCTGATGAAGATGTGTAAATCCCTAAAACATTCTGAAAAAAGAATGAACATTTTTGTTATCTCTGTCTCTCATGGTGCAGGTTCCAACTCTGAGTCTTAAATCTTTTACTACTGTAAAGGAATGAGTATATGTAAAAGTTCAATGACTGTACAGTTTGTTTCGTGGGCCATCTTCACCAACAAACCAGGAGGAAGGTTGCTTGAATTTTCAGACATCTTTCCATTTTTTAAGTTTAAATGAGCACACTGCTCTGTCTGAACCCAATGATTTCCACAGCCATGCAGCGAGTACAGAATATTTATCGCATTTGCTAGCCAAACATTTTTTTTGCACAAGATGACCCTTTTTGTTTATGTCGTAAACTGCAGCCACAAAAACATATTTTTTATTTTTTTTTTCCCCCCAGAGGCTACTTTTCCAGCCGAACCAGATCCCTGAAGATGTGCGTCGACTCTGCATAGATTATATTGCATTATGTGAGATATAGTCCACTAAACCCAAAATCTCCTTTAATTTAAGTTTCTTTTTCCCTAGCTCTGAGGACATATGACTGCAACGCCTCATTATAAAGCTTGTGGGTGAGTTTGTAGAGTACTTTGGTCACAAACTGGAAAACCTGTGCTTTTGACAGTCCTCTTTCTTCCAGGGTGAGGAAGCTGAGTTGCTTGAGACGGTGCAGATCTTTTTTTGCAGACAGAGAGGTCGTGTCTCTGCTGGGGGTTAAGGATCTTTTGCAAACTCATGTGAGAACTGGTATTTCAATGCCAGCTTTGTGATTAAGTCCTGCATGTTCCTCTGCCTGTGCAGAGCACCACTGAAGGCAAAGGTGATGGGGCTGCACAGGGTGCAATGGCCTTACTAGCACAGTGTTAAATCTGACATAATTAAGATGGGGGATATGGATGATAGAACACATCTGGGAGGGAAAAAGAGCTTGGAATGTATTCATTTTGGCTCATGTGAACATGCGGGTCATTTATCCTGGTGTCTTTAAGAAAGCTCCAAAGCTTCATTTTTCCTTACCAAAACCATTCCAGGCCCAACTGGGACCAAAAACTCTGCATTTTTCTTCTTAAACCACTAGGCAGTGTTTTGATGTGCTGCTGTGCATCTATGTTTCTCATATTAATTTTTTTTTTCTTCCCCACATGTAAAGCTGAAAAAAAAAGAATACAGAGGACTCAAAATGGATGGTATGAGGATACCAGCAGCTGAGCAAGCTGGACTGGGGCTTTTGCTCCCATGGATTTATGTTGATTGAAGAGGATCTGGAGTGAGCAGGGAAGGTGGTCAGGATGGGAAGGGCCAGGCACTGAGGTGGTCACCAGCAAAGCTGCCGCGGTTGCCATTGGGCACCCGTTTCAGATCCATTAGAGGTGGTAACAGCTTCTGGTGAATATGACTAATCCCAGCAATACCTGAACCAATAACCCTGAGGTGAACAACTTCACAGCCTCTTAACATTTTCTCAGACTGCCTGGTTTGATATTTTCGTTCCCAGACCCCCACTCCCCCTCCCGCCCATAAATAGATCTTTGGTTTTAAGGTTTTGCTTATGTTGCATAACATATCTTGTCTGGAATGCACTTTATATTTTATCAGAAGCAGCAACTGTCCCATTAAACTAGAACGTATTTTTCCTTAGGTAATTAACTTACGTGCCATTTTTGACAAGAGAGATGCAGTGCAGTTACAAGACATATCTTAACATAATTAACCGTGTTGGGTTCCAGAAATCACAAACACAGAATTTCAGTATTTATACATCTGTAAATTGCATAATTTTCTGAAAAGGACACATTACTTATTTTCTCCCACTATTACTTTAACCAAGAATGACAATAAAAGCAAAACTGGTTTTTTTTTTAAGATAGGTTGAAATCCCAGCTTTGGCCGTGAGCATTTACAAATATTAATTGACCGATGAATCCACAAGTTGCCTACCCTAAAAGCAGCCCTGTGTAAGAAAACTCTAATTACCAGCGGAGCGAGGAGCTATCTCAGAACAAGCAAAATTTCCGTTCTCTTATTTAAGCCTTTTTATTTCATGGTTCGAATTGGCACAAGAGCCAAGGCGGCTCAAGAGAGTTAGGAGAGCGTGGCCACGAGAGGATTTTAATTTATTGAGGGCTCTTGCCCTACTGTACAGTCACCGCTGCTATTGGAGTGTAATGGATGAAACAGATGTTTGACACCGCAGCACCTCTTCATAACTTCACTCTTCAAAAACAGTTTTACAAGTGCTCGCTCGCGTTGGTTCCCATTCAGCACAGGAAACTGAGGTCATGGTGAAACATGAGGCCCGGGCAGGAGCTTGAACTCATGTGCACTGCAGCTGGGGCCGCGTCTTCCGAGCACGTTAGCGATTCGTGGAGCAGCCATAATTCTAAACTCACGGACAAAGAAATAAAAGTGTTGACACCCTCGTTGCAACATCTGCGCGGGGTGAAAATACGAGCCCGTCGCTGAACGTACAAAGGACGGAGGTTTCGTGACGGTTGATTTTGTTCATTATCGGATGTGATTGTTTGTGAGGTGAAAAATTTCTTCGGGTTTCAGTATCGGCACTGAAAAGTAACTTTTCTGGATCATAGTTTTCTTAGCATTGCTTAGAAGGAATAATTTAAAAGCAAGTGACTTCTCTGATATCCAGAGTTTTGGGGTCTTTTTCCTGGATGATGATTTTAACACACGCTCGGAATATGTAAAAATTCTCACCAGGAATACAAAATAGGTAATTTTGTAGCTTGTTTTAATAAAAATAACATAAGGTTCATGCAGATAGATATACTGATTACCTTCTGTTATCTTCCCTGGGAAAATAATTAGGGTATTTAGGTACTGATATTGGGTACCTGACCTGGAAAATGATAGCAGGGCACCAGCCTGAGGAAGCTGATACGTGAGCAGTTCGAAACCCTGCGTCAGAAGTTTTTCTCCCACTATAACTTCAGCTCCTGCCCAGTACGAGTGCCCCGACAGCCTCAGGGATTTCTCCAGCACTTTCATGAAAACTAAGTCCTGCCTGCAGCAGGCTGCCGCTCATCTCCCATTGTCAACACGTGCGTTAGATACTTTCTGTATCTTTGCTCTCTGTCTTCCACATAACTTCTTATTTAATCGTATTTCTGACCTTGCTCTTGATTAAAATCAGACCTCTAGTGAGTTAGTGGCACCTTCTGAAAGGAAATACGGTTGTACAGTACTAGTTACACAACACAAGGTTATTGTTAAAGATGCTAAAATAGTGTCAGCAGTGCTGAAAATGAAGGTTTCTACAGTTAGTGATACTAACATGCTTTAATCAGAGATGTTCCCATAAGACCGGACTGGGCAAGCATTTTCCACCCAACACTCAAGTTTCTCTAATGCAAGAAATTGGTGGATTTACCCAGCTAAAACTATATAATTGTTATGCTGCTCTCTAGAAGTGCATGTAGGAAGATCCACAGAAAAAGAATCTTCATTTTGCTGCCCCAGGTTTCCGTGTACAAAATAAAGGCCACTAATTCCTTCAGGTGACTGTAAAAACTTCTATCAGTTATTACAGAAAGTGGCCTGTCACATGCAAATCCCCTAAACTCCTGGAAATGCATAGTTTTTTTTCTTTACCTGTCTATTTCCACAGTGGTAACGTGTCCTATTAGGATCAAAATATCTTTTATAGTAAGATAAGGTGATTATTTGCAGAAAAACACCTGCCATCTTGCAGCAGCCAGTGTGTTCATGCCCCCAGCATCCCCAGAATGATATCTCTTCCAGCTCAATCTGATCTAATTGGAGATCTCTCTACTCAGTGCAGAAGGTTTGGACTTGATGAACTTTAAAGGTTCCTTCCAACCCAAAGCATTCCAAACTCAGCGGGCACAGACTCTGCTGTACCGTTTCTCCCGTTTAATTCACAATGGTCTCACTTTGCAAACATGGAAAAGTCTTTGCTGTGCTTTTCAGTATTGGTACAAGCTCTCTTCTCACCATACCCCAGCACACAATCACACTGGCAATACAGCTCGTTTTGCCTTGAAACCCAACCTTGCAGGCGGCACCATCCTTACATTCAACCAGCCTACACAAGAGGGAAAGAAGTCACGCGTGTGGTTTGCGACTTTGTTTTCTCAACCTTTAGTAGCTGTTTGGTTATTCTGTGTCTAACCACAGGTCCCAGCTCTAGGATGACCTTTGTGACGAAGGCCAACCAGAGAGTTGTTCCTCTTGCTCTCTCTTGTCCCTTTGCATTGATAAACCATCCTGTCGCTGGTGTGGAGACAACACCAAGGAAATCAGTGAAGTTTCCTTCACGTCTGTGGGTTTTCCAGAGGGCTCATGTCAATTTACCACAATAGTGACAGTTAGTTAGCTTAAAACATCTATGGAGAGCTAAATGGCATCCGAAGGACAAAGCTCTCACATTCCACATTAGGTGGCCTTGCTTCACTGGAGCTGGAAAGAACGTGACAGGAAAAGTTTCACAATTAAAGACAAGCCTACATAGTTTGGTTTGTTGATAGTCTTGCAAAAAGCAAACAAAATAACCCCTTACCAAGGTTTGTTAGAACCCCATAGTTTTTTTCCTATGGGAAAATAAGCCTGCTCCATAAAACTGTGGGGAAAATTTGAGCTGACAGCCCAAGATTAAATTCACTTTTCTAATTCTGAGATGGCGACAAGTTTAACTATTCTGGCTTGGCTCAGACGACTCGGGTTGCGAGCTGTGTCTGCAGAAGATGTGAGCGAGCCTGGTGTGACGCCCAGGCCTGGCTTTCAGGGTTGACCACAGGGTCCCCTCTTTCTCACGCACAGACAGAGCAAACATCATTGAGAGCAGCAATCCCCACAAAATAAAAGCAGAATTTTGAAGTGTTTCTGGCTGATAAGTCCATTTGGAAGCACACTCAGCTGAACCTTTACCCAGGCAAATGACCACAGGAGGCAGAAGATCTCCTTTTCTCCAATTTTTTTCAAGAACATTTTGAAATTCACACTCATCGACAAATTTTTAATACATAAAATTTTTAAAAGAAAATGGAGACGACAGGTTTCTAACCTCGAGTTTTCTGTTGGGGGAAGGAAGGTCCCATGAGTACTGTTGCTGTAGAAACTATAGATGCTAAAGTTGGAGTTTAAAGCAGCTCCTGGAGACACTTGTGTGTCAACATCCTTATCCCTCTTCGCTTACTAGCACTGGCCTGAACCATGGGCACTTACGTACTTTTTAACCATTTTTGTTTAGATGCTGAAAATTCTTGGATTTAGTCATGCCTTTGGACCCAGAACTCTTGCTGCTTATGTCCACTTGTCATATTATGTCTTGGTTTAAGTCTTAGCACAGATGTGAAATAAGACCTTTGTGCTTGTTGGAGAAGTTATTGAGTTTACAATTAGTAAAGTTAACAGTGGCAGGCTCTGTGTAAAGACTACAAGTGTGAATTGTAGTTCTGACAGTAAATCGCCACCTTTTTTTTAGCATTGCAAACCATACTCTCAAGTTTATTTGAACACATAAAATATGTTAAATGTTTAGCGGCACCACTGTGCAAAGAAGAGTTGGATGAAGTATGTATTTTTAAATACAGCAAGTAATAAAGTGTTGAGTAAATTCCCAAGAATACCATTTTGGGGCAAGTACAATAGAATGCTTAATGGAATATATTCCCAGGTCTGCTGTTTTTATCCTTTTTTTTTCCCCTCCTTCTTTAATCTCCTCGACCAGTCAGAGGTTGCTGCTGTGGGAGCTATGAGGAAGGATGTTCATCTGTAGACATTTCCAATATGGTACCAATAAGGGAAGGAGTGTGAAGTTCTTGCAACCTGTTCATGCTTCTCATTTGCACGCGTGCAACTGCCCCAGTTGTTGGAGACAGCTCAGAGATGCTTGACACGGTGCTGGATGGTTGTTTGCAGAAGAACCACAGAAGACAAAAGCAATTATGAAACAAATTATATTTTGTAAAGAAGCAAAGAAGACTCCTTCTCGAGTTAATTTTCTCCAAATTTGCTTCCTTTTCTTTAAACTCTGTTGAGAAATATCTCCATGGACTTCATCAGATAATCAGCATCTCCATTTTAGGTTCTAAGTGGAATTCCATGTAGCTAACACTGATACGCAAAACTGCATGAGAAATCCAAATTCTTGTCAAGACAATTCAGGTGTTGCTCAGAGCCACTTCTACAGGTTGCAGGGAAAAGCTACCGTCGATATTGCTCCTTGCCAGACCTGTGGTTTTTATTTGAGTCAGGTGACGTTGCCTGGAGCTCCTTCTTGTTTAAACTTTTCCAAAGCTGAGTTTCATTAAGGATAAAACACCCAAATTTGGGATCATGCCCTTCATGGAGTAGTTTCGTATTTCAAGAGGGTTTTTTTTTCCCTCCCTGCAAATCTGATTCTGCCCCTTTTTAGCACAATTATGCCCCAGGAAGCACAGTGTTCTCATATATCTGTTGGTTCACGGGTTTTCTACTACTGGTTTCCAGATAACTATTTGTAAGTTTTTTCCACATGAAAAAGTATCTGCTCTGTGGTAACTCTGACACGATGCTCCCAAACTGCTCTCGGTCCCTGCTGTCTTTCAGGTCGATCCATTCTGAAAATGGGAATCTATGTTCTATGGGTTCCCGGTAGGATAAACATACACTTACCAATCCTAGGAGACACCTTAAGGAGAAAAAAAACACAACCTCAAACCAAACAGACTCTGACATTAAGGTTCTCATATTTTATTTCCATCTGTGATTTCTAGAATGTTAATTTTCAGTTGTTTGAAAGTTTTAGCAATTATAACTCAGGGAGACCTCTTATTTTTTGTTTTGAAGCATCAACCAGATACTGTCATAAAAACTGCTCAGCTAATCCAGTTTGGTTATCTTTACTTTTGTGTATATATATATATATATATATATATATATATATATATATATATTTAGAAAAAATAAGCCATGGATGCTACTGAGCAGTAGATCTTCCATAACATATTTGACTTCTCAGTTAGCACAGTGCAGGACCAATAATACAAGAGATGTTCAAACTGCAGCTATTTGGCACTGAGCAAGAAGTCTTTGGAGTACTGAGAACAATGTTCAGTGCACTTTACTGGATTTGCCCACTCTGTGATATTTTTGGTGAGTTTTACTCGTATATGTAAGTTTACCTCCCATTAGTTTTGTAGGCTGGAAAACTGCCCTTCTAAAGAGAGAAATCTCAGCATCCCTAATGCAGGGACTATCCCCAAGCCCCACAGCATCTCCAAATGATTTTTGGCAGAGATCTGTCTTTTTGGGATTTGTACTGATGGAGTTTTTTCGCCGTGAAGCACAGCGCTGGCACTATTCAAGGGCTGCAATTCCCTCTAATACATTTTCCTTTTAGGAGTGCAGACAATTTTTGGCCTCCCTACCATAGACTCCTGCCTGTGAGCAAAAAGCCCTGAGGTAACATTGCCTTTCTGCCTTCCCCAGCCACCTTCTACATGACTACAGATGGCAAAGAAAGTCAACAAATCATCATTCAAAGCACGGAGGGTTAAAAAAAGAAAAAATTACATTCCCTGTGCTGATCTGGCTTACAGATTAAAGGTAATATGGCAATGAGGACCTACCAGGTGATAATTAATAAGCATAGTTTTCTATATCTGATTTACCTGTCACGTCAGAAGAAATATCCCAGGGCAGGAAGGTCTGTTCTGCAGGAGTTTAAATGTTGCCCTTTACAAAGAGTAATCACTTGACTTGATGGAATCTGAAGTCTTTTGTATGAGTGATGCAGATGCTGAGGATGAGCTTTCACCTCTTGTTATCCACAGGAGCTTTAAAACTATCCTGAGAAAACCAAGCCAGGGTACTCAGCTTCCTGCTAACATCACACCAAGGAAACAGGTGGAGCTAGACCACGAAGACCATGGAAAATCTATGTTTTCTGCAATCCAATAATGGATTTTTTAACATTTTTTTGTAAGGAAAGAAAAAAAGAAATCACACCTTGAAGAAACAACAGAACTGAAGGAGTTAAAAATTGTTAAATGACAGCTAAATGAGAGTAATGTCCAAGAGTTTCTTGAGGAAAACCCCAGGCTGGGGAGCAGGTCCCCATCCATGCCAGCCAACCGATTTCTCTGCTGAGCATCAGATTGGGTTCTGCCAGGACTTCTCCAGTGTTGCCCTCAGTGAGCACTGCCAGGGCACCAGCAGTGTTAGAAGGACACAGTAAATAGATAAATAAGAACAGAGAATTCATGCAGATTTATAGACTTTGTAGGGATTTATGATGTGCCTGAGAAAACCCCAACGAGTAGCTGAAAATATCAACAGGATTATTTGGCTTTACAGTCATCTTGACTATAAGTTTAAGTCGTTGCTTAGCTAGAGACGGTTCTTAGCTCTGGCCATGAACAAAAACTCCAAACCAAACAAACAAAACAAGGACGAATGTGCTCCTTCCCCAAGAACAGCAAGCACTGCAAAGTTTAGTCTGGTGTGTATAGTGTGTGTTATTAATTTTGCTGTCTATAAATGTGTAGAAATAAAATCATTAAAATGTTAACATAACCTGCACAATCAAACAGAAGATGTGCAGGAGATTGGGTCAAACCCAAACCATACAAAAGACTCTTTCTCAAAACGAGCTCCTGGAGATTTTCATAGTTTTCCTTTTTAAAATGTCAGTGCAATCTTTTGGTTTGGTTCACTTAAATCCAGAGCAATTCTACATAATGAAAGGAAAGAATGAATATAAACAAGCTTCAGTAGGGCTTCAGGATTCCAGATTCCTGTCTCTTAGGGAGACTATTTTTCCTTATGGCACGGGTCTGCACTGTTAAAGACCTCGCTATGAAGTAATGAGAGGTTGAGGAGAGAAGAGAACAAGCACGGTTATCCTGGAAAATTCACTTAATTAATGAGCAACAAAATGACGTGTCCATATACTTAATGCCACTAGCTGTGTAGCCAAATAGATTACCCAGGTTAAAAAAAAAAAAGGAAAAAAAAATTAAAGGAATCTCACTGCCACATGCAGAGAGCTGAGATCATCATATCACTGATTTTCTATGAAAACCTGTACTTTTCATGAGTGTTTGATGCCAAAGGTGCTGGGAGCTCCCGTCTCCAGAAAACGTTGCTGCACCACAGCCGTGTGTACTTTTAACCCAACACCATGCAACATATAATAAATTTAGTGATTGATTTCTGAGAAATAAACGTAGGCACCTTCAAAGAATTTTGCGCTTCCCGTGTCACAAAATCCAATTTGGCAGATATGTGTTAACGACTCATTAATTCCCTGTGACTGGGACCCCCTTCCCCTTCAGATATTCCTGATCACAGGGAAGACCCCAAGTCCGTGGAAGGACCGAGCCGATGGCTCAAGTACAACCTCTCGTTTAGTTTTCATGGCTCTACTCCGTGGTAGGTTGAGTTGCTATGTGGCACATTTTACGTGTATCTCGGGTTCTCTCCTTACAGTATATTTTGCTTGGATATGACCCGTTCTCCAATTTTATGATAAAATGAGAGCATAATTCACATATTAGCATTTCGAAACCTGTACAGCTGCAGAATGAGTAAACAGTGGAGTGAGTAATCATTACTAATCTGCACTGGAGAAAGAGAGAGAGAAAGGAAAAAAAAAAGAACACACGGATTTGTGGTGTGCTAAGCCAAAAAAATATGGTTTGCACTTCTTAAAACATCTCAGATTTTATTTTTTTATGTGTGTCCTAAAGGTGACAGAGAAAAAAACTATCTTTTAGCTGGGCTAATCTCAAGTAAATTAATATCCTTTTTCAAATGAGTTTGTTTGGAGAAACTTGAAATTGTAGAATTACCTATTGACTACGCTGTTTGAATTAAGTTTTAGAAATCCTACAGCTGTTTGCTGTCAAAATTTAAACCTACTGTCTATTTTCAGCTGTGCACTTAATACACGTTTCACCTGGTGACTCAATAACATTTTAATATAAAAGTACATGATCACGGAACATATGTTCAGTGTTCATACGAGGCTTAATAGCGACAGAAGGGGTAACAATTAACAGTTCTGTTTTTTCTGGGTATACAGGGTCCAAGTTGAAAGTTTTTCCTGGGCTGCTTCCAAAAAAACTTTGTTCCTAGTGCCTTGACCTTTGAGGAGTTTGGAATCAATGAGCCACGTTGCCTTCCATAAGGGTGTCAAGTGCAGAATAAAAAACTGCGTCACATCATTTTTCACCGTGGCCAGATGAGGTCTGAGTGGAGCAACAAGGAACAGGAAAGCAAGAACATCTGAAAAATTGACTCTGCAAGCTGGAATGTGATTCTGCAATAAGGGGCAACTCTCTCTCTCTCTCTCTTTTTGTTTTTTTTTTCCCTTTCTCTATTTTTATTTTTTTTCCAGAGTAGGCAGGTTGTAGACAGATCTGGGTCTCAGCCTCCCACCCTCCCAGGCCCCCCGTGTCAAGGAACAGTGATAGAGCGCCGTTCATTTAGGCAACATCTGTAACGCATAGAGAGATGTATTAATAGCTCAATATGCCAATCTGCCACTGTGCATTTTGACCTAGCAAGGACCAGAAGCGTGGAAGGTCTGTAAGGCAGATGTGGGAATGGCAGCGGCGGTGGGAATTAAAGGCAGACACTACGAGTTTTGCGCAGCGCTGTGGAGTGGTAGCTCTTCTGGAAGAGGCTAATGCTTCCAGCTCAGTTAGGAGGTTAATAGAGCTAATCTTCTGTATCACTATTATTTATAACATGTTGTTGGACTTAATGTTTATGAAGCTCAAGCTGTATAGTGCACATCCAATTATGTTTTCTTACAGCCATGGAGGGTTTTATGAAAAGGAATATTGAGTGAATGCTTTATTGCTGAAAAATATTGTATTGGTTAGAAGGGAAGTTAATCCAATAGGAGGTAAAAACAGTAACAAAGGCTACAGCAAATACGAGATGCTTTAAATTCATTGCATGACATTCTCACCCTAATTATTAGCCCACACTGGGAATAAAAACAGCACCCTCATCTTCAAGTTATTATTTTTTTTTTCCTCTCCTCATTTTTATTGCACATTTACATAAGACTTGGATGCCTTGTATGTCTTCCCGGCAGGCTTATAAGGATTCTTTTAACCCTTTTCTTCTCTCTACTGTGTGGGAAGCTTTATTCTCACCCATGAGGTGGTGGACGGCAGTTGGCAGCGATGCAGGCAACTGGGATGGAGGTGACCAAGCAATGACGGGTGTTGAGGTAGCTTCAGCTTGAGCAAGAGCCCAGCATTTCTGATGGTTGTCCAGCCTTAGGCCTCAGAGCCCCTCAGATCTGGAAAGCTGGAAAGGAAAATCTCCAAGGAATAACTTTTTTCTTTTTTTTTCTTTTTTTTTTTCATAAGATTTAAACTATTTCATGCTTCTAATTGGACTGCAAATATCACAAGAGCAAATCTTTCTCATGGTGTGGAGGACCAGCCCCACACCTGGCAGCAGAAACATCCAGTGGATGATTGAGTAAAGAAAAAAACCCCACGAAACTCTTTGAAAAATGCCCTGGCTCTCAGGAAAGACCATTGTTTTTGCAGTTAGAGAGAGGAGAAAGAATGAAGTGGGGTTTTGTGGTTTGTACTTTAGGCTTAATATAAGGAGAGTTAAAGAAAGTATGACTGAAGGAAAAAGAGGGAAGGAAGGAAGATTAGTCAGTTAATAAAGGAGATTTATGTTAGTGACGGTAGGTAGGCAAATTACACTGCTAAATGGGGTATGGACTTCTTTTATGTGGACAAGAGAATTTATCAATTTTATTTAACTGAAACTGCACCATAATCATGTCCTCAGGGCCTTGGCTGGAGGAGACACCCATCTCACAGAGAAGGAAGTCTGGAGGCACCCGTCCTGGCTGGCAATCCCAGGGGCAAAAATTCAGGTAAGTTAGGAGCAGTGCAGTCTTCCACATATTTTTCCAACAAACATTTTTGCTGTGCCAAGTGAGAAGAATATGCAGTTTTGATCAAAGCTTGGGATATGTTTTTATCCGCATCAAAAGCCAAAGGCGCACAGGGACAACCATGGCAACTCCACTTTTCCAATGAGCAGCTTTGGAGGACTTTGAGGGCTGGGCAAGGCCAGCTGAGGTGGGCACTCAGAAGCCTGAGGTCTTGGTTGATGATGCAAGTAGTGTTTTCTGTCATCCCTGTTGAGCACACTGGACAAAAAGATGCAACCACACAAAGCATGGGCAGGTACTTGATGTCTCACCCATGTCCATCTGGCTCACACGAGCATTTTTTCCCAGCGTGCTGGAAGGCATCTCCGTAGCCAGTGGAGGATGAATTTCTTCGGATGCATTCATGATTTGAATTTGTATTCTGGATGTTCCTGCTCGTACGTGGATTTCTGAAAACACCTGGGTTGTGTCGAAGTTCTGTATGCCATTATTAAATTCGGTGTTTCCAGCAGCAATTTAGCTCTTCGCGTTACAGACAACGAGACCTGATGAACTGCTATGAAGGTGCTATCTGGCTGAAGGTGAGAGAGCTCCCACTCCAAGAAGGATTTGCTAGGACAGGAGCTACAAGAGGGGCCTCTTCCTTCACCAGCCGCATCACTGTGGCTTCACACCTCTCTAAGACCTGACACAGGTGTAGCTACAAGATCAGGGTCTCAAACAAGAATCAAAGTAGAACAAAATATGAATATTCCTCTATAGACAGAAATAAATATTTCTCTATGGCTGGTATTTCATTTATCATTTATGTGCTTGAATCTCTGCTCACCTAAATCTTATACATATGTCCTTAAATGCCTGCAGAAATCTCAGATTTCTCCTCTTCAATTACAGGTACCATAGAAAACCTGTTTTCTATTAAAAAAAAAAAATAAATGGAAAACATGCATTCTTTCTCAATCCCTAAGCCATTTGGCACTTCGGAAAATCATTAGAGAAGTGTGCTTTGCAAAGCCAAAAATATCTCCCTCTCTAAAAACCTCCCTCTTCTCCAGTGTCTTCTGAGAAAGTAGCACAGGCAAAGGGAAGGGCAGGACTGAAGAGTGAAGAGTGAAGAGAGGTGGCTCAGATGGCTACAGAAGGTGAAGCTGAGGCCAGAAGAACCAGGAAAAAGAAATAATGAGAATTTGGAGTGGTCATAAGCTGAACATTTTCTTGTCAAACCCTGTAAATGTACAGAAATTGGCTAAGGATCACCAGCAGCAAATATAACTCTTCTGATTAATCCTGGAAGAAAATTCAGTATCCATTCTTCAGCTAAGCCTGGGGCTAGAGTTCAGTGGGTTAGGACACTGGTCGACTTGGTTTGTGGGTAGACCTTGGGGCATTTATTTGACCTCATTGCTGGATCTTTACCCTTACAATGGCAAGGTGTGTAATTGCATTTTGCTGATGTGAAAATGCTTACATTTGAAGTAGGTGTATTTGAAATGACCAAAACTAAGATTAAAATTAGGAGTTTGGTATGGAACAAAAAGGTGAGGTTTATCATTTACCTTCTAGAACTTAGAGAGCTGAAGTGTCATGAGAATCAGCTGAAGTTAAGTCATTATTTGTGGGAGAGAAGACATGATTTGTCGTAGCTTGAGTCTAATTTAAAAGTTGAGATTAAGCTTTGAAAAAGAAATGAGGCAGATCTCATATTATTACTGTGTGTGTCTGTAACAGAAGTCGAAATTTCAAACTGGCATTGAAATGAGTTTGGAAAGTTTATTTAATTTGGTGATAATTATGGAAGATCTGAAGGACAGGATTAGAAAAAGAGATTGGGAAGAATAAAAAGATGAGGAGACGTATTTCTATTGTTATATTCACACAGGTTAAGAGTCAAAGGAAAACAATACTGTTTAGATCATCAAACCCTTGCTTTGAGCATTTTACCTAACTTGAAAGAATTTGGGTCTGCTGATAAGAATAGAGCACACTTTTTTTAACAATCTGTTTGTATCGCTGGGTGTTCTGAGGCATCGAAGGAAAAACTGGGTATTCTACTGAGAAGATTGGACTAGAAATAGCCTTAAACTACTTGGTTAGTTAGAGGACAAATATATCTGAAATTACTAAAAGCAGCGTTAGGGTTATTTAGAGTTGCTCCCTAACACTTGCCACACTCAGAAAAATGATACCTTATTATCCTGAGGACTTCACACTGACTTGGAACTACCTCTGTTTTGGGATGTTCGGTGAAACGAACACTGCAAGGAATGCTGTGGCACTTTAGGATTATCCAAAGGTCAAATATTCAGAATATTCTAATAGGGGAAAAAAAAAAAAAAAGTGCTCAATTTAGTGGAATAAGATTGAACAGAAGAGGAAAAATATTCTAATACAGAAGACACTACCATAAAAAAAAAAAAAAAAAGGAGAATGCCAAAACCTCGTAGTCTGTGCTGTTTCATAACATTAATGTGGGCAACACACCGGACAAAAGGTGTCAGGTGTCCAGAAGGTCCAGTGGGCTCCCTTCAGTCTGAAGAATTATCCTCTCCTGGTTTCTGGAACCAGTCTCTGCTTATCCATGAACAAGCACAACATGTAGCACTTTATTTTTAATTCTGAGTCCTCCTAAATCAGGCTCGTTTTCATGAATTTTGGTTCTTTGGCAGATCCTCTGTGTGGACCCTCTTTGTCTGAAGTTTGGTGAGGGCAGAGAAACAAAAGAGGATTCAGAATGATTTTTTGCTTTGTCGGGAGATCCATCACATCCCAGACATTGCTCCACCTCGCGACAGCCAGGTCATGGAGAACACAATCCGTTAATGATCAGCAATGCCCACTATGTTGGCTATTAAGGAATATGATCTCGTGCTTCCAAGCACAGAGCAAAACACTCAGGTGTTCCAGGGTATAATGTAGGATCCGAACTGGTAAATGCTGAATTTTGAGCTATGAGGCAAAGGGGCCCATTTGGAAAGCCAATGTCAACTGGAGGCGCTGCCAGATGAGTAAATGAGTTATCTTCAAATCTACTATAAAACATTTGTGAAATGCAATTGTCTGAATAGTGCTAACCAAAAGCATTCAGGTTTACTGAAGTTTTATCACTCTGACATCTCCTTTATATCCAGAAGCAATGAAGGAAACACATGAGTGTGTAACACAGGGTAGTGTCCACTGTCCCACCACAGAACCTGACAGCTAGCTACACCCGTATACCATATTACTAAGCATATGAAATCTTTACAGAATATTCTCTTGATTCTCACTGGCTTTAATAAGTATCACAAGCCGAGCTGTAAAATATCTCCATATCGTCCTCTCCACACCGTTGGCTTGCTGGCTGCAAATGCATTGCAAAGAGCCCGCAGTTTTCTCCATCCATCCTCCCTGGCCAGACACCCCATCTCTGTTGCAGGCAGGGGTTGGGGGAGCAGGAAGTGTTTGGGTAGGACCGGGGGGAACGGGCAGGGGGGTCCGACCGCCTCGACCTCCCACCGCCTTTCTCTGCCGTTACCGGAGGCAGCCGGGCAGGGGGTCTGTGCCGGGGTTACGCTGGGCCACTCTCCCCGCTGCAGACAGGAACCTCCAGCAATGCTAAACAAATCAGGCTGCCAAGGGTTTTCTTCTTTTTTTTTTTTTTTCTTTTTTTTTTTTTTTTTGTTCCTAACTTTCCCATAAAAAGATTCAGGTAAATGTAGCATGACGAGCCAATTTAAGCCAATTTCAAAGTTATTTGAGTAATTGGTTATTAAGATAACACTCTCAAATTTCAATTCAGCAATTATCCTCTTAAAGATACAGAATGTAAGTATAGGAGGAAAAGTGTATGCGTTAAAGCTACAGAGGCCCTTTTCTAAAAAAAAAATAAAATGTGTAGGCATTTGAGAAAAGCATGTAGCTTCTAATCTCATTGAACTGAGACTTATCTTCTAACATGTGCAGCCCTTCTACGTTGAAAGCAAGTGTTCCTAAATTTTGGAAATGGAGTTGACTATTATTAGTGCTCATAAAGATTAAGAGACTAAGTGAAGACCCTCCTTTTAATATATGTAAGCTCCTTACCCATAACTTAAGAACCACAAGGGGACAGAACATTGTCTTCCCACAAGGCTGCACTGCAGACTGATGCAGAGTGTGATGATGGAAATAATGGCTTTGGCAGAAGTACTTGGTTTGGAGCCAATTTCTCCATCCTAATGAATGGTGGAATTACCACAGAAAAGCTTTACAGTTTAAAAAAAAAAAAAAAAAAAAAAGACAGGAAAAAAAGGAAAAAGGAAGAAAAAATGGGCAGCTTGTTCCCAGTTAATCAACCCCCTAGGATGGATGGCCATGACCAATTCTTATTCCCAGATACTACTGGTTAATCACAAAGCACATAGTTAAAAGGACTCGTGTTCACCACTTGGCTGCTGAAAGCAATAGTGTAGAGTCTGCAAATGTTCACCAGAAGATTAGGGTTATGCAAATGCTGGAAAGTTTCCTACGCTAGCGATGTTGCCTTTCAGGAAGGTGAAACGATTTGGGGTTTTTTATTCACAGAATGGCACCAGATGTGGTTTAGGGAAGCGCTACCGACAGCAGGGTGCTGCCCATCTTCATGCAGGCTCAGATCCCGCTCCCTTTGCAATGTCCTCACCAACTGCTCAAGGCAAATACTCCCTCGGAGGAGCACTAGTATCAAACGAGGACATAAACTCCACGTACCCTGCCTTGCGTTGCCCTGGTGCCTGTAAACCAACGGAAGCAACGATGCAAAACCAGTGTCTACAGCCCTTCCCGCCTCCTCGCTCCAGATCCAGCTAGCAGGAGATGTCAGAGAAAAAAAGGAAGAGAAAGGGAATCCTGCTGGAGAAGGGCTCAAGGTTTTATTCAGGTTCACACCGTTGGGCACAGACCAGCAGAATCCAAAGGGCCAAACCAAATAGGACGGGGAATAATGTGAAGTTGGCTCCGATTTACTCACGGTGAAAGCTAACGTACTTGAACTGGAAATCTCCGTGGAGCTAAGCCAGCTCTCTGCAGCTGAGAATCTGGCCTTTTTGTGTTCAGATCAGTTATAATAATTAAAGATATATTAAGACAGCAGAGAGTGCAGTGTAATCAGGACTGGGAAAAATACTTCAGAGTTATTTTAGCTTTAGTCTCTACGTTTATTTCTTGCGACTGAGATTGTTTAAATAATACATCTCCAGGGAACAGAGTAAAAATATAGATTCTAATTTGAATATAGATAAACACTGGATTATATATCACAAAATATGCTGGTGTAGCATATGCAGTACATGCTACATGTTAACACCAAGTATTACGTAACCACAGCACCAAGCCAACTTACTTTTATCATGCTATGGTATTTTTTACCTCCAAACATTAATATTTTTATATCTATATATATGTACTGCTACAATGCCATATTCTCAGGTTTTACAGTTTCGCTGCATTTTTCTGGCATGGGTTACAATGGAGGAAAAACGCCAACTGGAACATGTCGAAAAACAAGATCATAAGGTTTCACTCAAGTTGCTTAAATTATTATGTAGGAGGTATATTATCGACCTTTTAATAAAAACCTTTACAGTCTCCATGGAAACATTTTTACATTGACATATAAAAACACAAATGGAAAAAAAAAAATGTTGTAAAAAAATGAATCTGGTCTCCTGTTCATAAATTAGAGGCTGCTTTTACTGTGCGGTGCCTTATCTTCCCTCCGCTATGCAAATGGAGCTGCTCGACGATGATTCATTAGTTGAGCATCTTACTGTAACCTGTGTAGTAAGCTGAGGTATTCAAGAGGTTTAATCCTAAAATAGCACTTGCTGTTTCTGTAATGAAGCTTCCTACCTACTTGTAAACCAAGACAGCACCTCTGAGTGTTTGGACTCAGGTTAAACGTTCACTAGATGGAACAACGCGGGTAAGTACTGACTCATAAAAATCGAAGCTCACAAGAAAGTGCCCTCCTGGTTTTCCTTCTTGCTTCAGATGAGAGACCCTCATCCCAACTGGACTGAATTTCCAGGAGTTTGATGTCTTTACGGCAGGAGAAAATCCTACGGTAACCTCAGCTTCACGCGCTGGAGCCGGAGCGAGTTTGGGAAGGGGCGAGGAATCTCACAGTTTGAGATCAGGATCGGTCTCTCTTGATTTGAATTCCAGAGTCCTCAGCTGTGGCCTGCTGACATCTCCTCAGCATCCGTGACATTTACCAGCCATATACCGTTTATATCATTCTCAACTCCAGAGGACAGATGACAAGATGCAAAGACGTTAGAATCCTGATTACAATAAAAAGAAAGAAGTTTGCCGTGTCAAATGAGGAGTGCAATAAAAAGAGCACTGAGATTGTTTTCCAAGATGCATGAGCACTTTCTCAGTTTAAACACAGTCCTAAATGTGCTTTTATTTACAGATAATTCTCTGGCATGGTCTCTCTTTTACTCTAATCTCTCAATTCCCTCTTTAATCAATGCAGAATTGTGCCAGCCATTTGCAGGAGTATTCTTTACATGAGTACACATGAAGTGGCTTTTAGAGGAGCCTGAAGAAATAAAATTGTCAATGTTTACTTGAAAAAAAAAAAAAAAAGGCAGTTCCAAAAGAAGCCCTGGTCAAATATTAGCTAATGATGCATTTATCTGTCTCATATACTAAAACAACAACAACAACAACAAAATCTCAAAGTGAATCATTTAGCTTTCCACTAGTTTGCTAGTTAAAAAAGAAATGTGAAATTAGTACATAGATTTTTAAAAAGTTATGAGTCTTTCTAGACAGGTAAATGTCATTTTCTGAATGCAATAGATAGTACAGATGAATCATACAGTTTTAAGTCCTTTAGAAAGCCCAGTGAAATTTCTAAATGGCTTTGCACACTCTCCAACAGCATCAGTCAGGGTTCAGGATAAAACTAAATAGATATTAACGTTTCCATACAATTTAATATCAAACCGAACAGCTGTCCTCCCATATGCAACATAAGGAGGATATTTATACATATATTTAAACACACTCTCATTATCCAAACACATTTTGAGTAGCTTTTTTTTGCAGTTCCTGTCTAATACAGTTGACGTTATGATTTTCAGTGATTCCAGTTGCTGAATCAAACTCAAAGGAAGCATCGTAGATTTTCATCCCTGGATAGCTTTTGCAGTGCCTTGAGCTTTGTGTTAATAACCTACGCTGGAAAGGAAACCGATTTTCGCAAAGTGCTTAGCACCAATTGTCTAAACACCAGAATGTCCCCAAAGTATCTCAAATTCATCTTGGCCAGGTTCGCAAGAGGAAATAGGTAAAAGGAGTAAGTCACGCTGAAGTGCTCGTTGAAATAAATGCAGAGAAGTGTTGAAAATGTGGAGAGTGCATTGCCTAGTATTACTTGGGGAAGAAAAGAAAAAAAGCTGTTATTCAAACCTGGAAAAATCAGAGGAATATATATGTACATGCATAAAAATAGGAAGAAAAGTCTATATGTACACACACTCACAGAGGTAGCAGCACTGAGCTCCTTTCCAGCACATCACAGGGTGAAACCATCGTCTGCTTCAGCCTCCAGCCGATGCCACAGAGCAGCACTGGAGAGCTCAGTTAAAACCACTCAGCTAGAATATTGAACAATTTCTTCAGTCATATTTGCAGTTACTATTAGTTAGAAAGATGCTACTGTGCAGCTGGGAAGGCACAGGCAGAAGGTGACTCTTGTGCTCAGGATGGAATTCAGGAACGCGTATTTTCCCGTCTTTTAACGCATGCTACTGAAACTCGTCAGGATGTTTTGCATGTTTAAGGGGAGAGCTCTCTATTTGCTCAAAGGATTGACCTACCGTATAAAGAGACACCCATCTGTCAAAATATATCGAATTCTAGCAAGTCTTTTAAATGAAAGCACGTGTATTCTGGATGTTCTAATTAGCTGCATTCTTCAGTTGTCCACATATCTCAATTTTATCCTTCTATGCGTGTGTTTTCTGTTAAATACTACCCAAAATATGGCTGAACGTTTCATCTGGGAAATGATTAAAGATCAATCTTGCTGTTCCCACTCGCAGGGGATGACGGCCTTGTTCTTCTCCCTGCAGAGTCTGATGTCTCAGGTAACGCTGGGTGACCACCCAACGTGGCAAGTCCTGCCGTGCTTTACTGCTATCGTATTTCTCCCAGTCGTATTGTATTTCCCCCAGTTGTATTTCACCTTTTCCTTTGCTCTTCCACGCCTGGAAGGAAAGTGGAAAATATTCTTCCTGCAAAACTGGCCAAGAAGTCAGAGGCCACACCAGAGGGGCTAATCACAGAATCGCAGAATAATTTGGGTTGGAAGGAGCCTTCAAGACCACCTCATTCCAGCCCTCTGCCACAAGCAGGGACACCTCTCACCAGCCCAGGTTGCTCCAAGCTTCATCCAACCTGGTCTTAAACACTTCCAGGGTGGGGGCTGCCACAGTTTCCATGGGCAACCTGTGCCAGGCTCTCATCACCCTCACAATGAAGAATTTCTTCCTAATATCTAACCTAAATCTACTCTGTTTCAGTTTAAAACCATTAACCCTTGTCCTATCACTACACTCCCTGATAAAGAGTCCCTCCCCAGCTTTCCTGTAGCCCCCTTTAAGTACTGGAAGGCTGGATAACACCCTGCAGATATCTATTTTGTCTTTTCAGAAGGGACAGAGCTGCAGACCGTGTCCCTCCCCATGGACTCTACAGGGTTTCATGGCCATGTGAGCCAGTGGTCCCCCTGGTAGCTCTTGCAGGAGTCACACCTCACCTGCCTTGTTCTTCAGTCTCGTTGTTCCCAACACAGACCGTGGCTTGTATCCACAAATTGGCCCCTAGCTATGATCTTAATACGTGGTTGTGGGGCCAACACAAACGTGCCAACATTTTTGGCAAATCTTCCTGCAGTGTTTGTGCAGATCTCTGCAGGTCATTAACCTTACATCGCTGGCGATGAGAGCCTGGGCATTGCAAACGTATTTGCACGGTCTCCAAGGCTCAGCCCTTGTCAATCCAAGCATCCAGTGCCAGCACAGCAGCAGTTAAAAGAAGAATCCTTTTGCCCACCCTCCTGAAAGAAGTGCAAACACTGTACTGTGATTGCAACAAAAAGGACGAGTAAAAGGAAAAAGAGAAAAAAAGGGAAATTGCCAAGGAAAATCACTGTGAAATTCCAGCTCCCACAGCACATCAGACAAGAGCAGCTGCTGAGGCTTCAGATCTTCATGAGACTCCCTCGTGTCTCGTACCCTGATTCTACCTTACCAAGACATCACCACCTTCTCCTTCCCCAGACATGACAGTGCTGTCCCTGAAAACCTACTTCCTACCCTTCCAGTCTTACCTGGAGATGGTGCCAGAGCTGGGGAGGAACACCCCAAAGCAGGTCAAACAACCTATTTTTTCTTCTAACATCCTGCACATTTTCCCCTCACATGGTGCCTTCAGACACAAAGATGCACCTATTAGAATAGCTACACTTGAATATTAGAGGTCTATTAATTTCTCCCATAAACTCAACATGTATCTAGCAAACATTTATTCTTGTTGCTGTCTTGGAGAAACATAATATGGCTTAAGAGATGAGTCCCTTTATACTTTTCTATGTACATATTATAAAGAGATGGAATAATTCATGTAAGAAGTCTAAAATTCATACATGCATGCACAGTATTACCAAAAAAAAAAATGTCCAGTTAACCTTACGATGGGGCCAAGAGACACAAAAACCTATCCACATGGTCTGTAACTCCAGCAGGATTCAAAATACCCAAATGGGAGATTCTGGCTGTACTTCTGAAGAGCCACCACACCAGCCGAGCTACCTTCTCTCTTTCTTTCCTTACAAAACCCCAGATGGAAAGATGATTGTGCAGGAGCATTGATTGATAGAAACATCTTGTAAACATGGATGCTACTGGGCACTACTGGAGTCAGCTATAGTTTTTGAAAAATAATGTGGGACTGCTACTTTCTAATCACCAACTTTAAGGGATATTGGGTCAGCTGGCCAAGATGCATTTACCTGGTAAGGAGGTAGCTCAGCAGCCTGGTTAACTCTCAGTTAGTGCCAAGAACAAATTCTCAACAGGGTATCAGCTGATGGTTTTTTGTCCGAGTTCTGGAGAAAGAGGAAAAAAAACTCTATAGTCTTTAAATTAGATTTTTTTTAGGTTTTTACAAATATATTTTTTTTAAATAGTCCAAGAGATTCTGGTATCCCTCATAACAAGTCAATGTAAGCTTCCACACATTTGAGATATCTTGTGAAAGGTGGTTGCAAAGTCATGTCTCTGTGGCTGCGTGCCTGAACCAAATACAAACCAAGGTAACTGAAGAAAAAAAATAAATACTGTCAGGAGCAAAAGTTCACATTCATGCTCCGCAGTTCATCTGATCCCCACCAGCATCTCATTCTTTTCTGACCACTAATGTAAGAAATTTTAATTTGTTAGACTGTTTTCAGAAACTGGTGGGCACATGCGAGTCTTTCGACGTGATCTCGGTGCGTAGCCGTCTGTTTCTTATAGATCATCTCAAATTCTGTTTTACACCTTCTTCTGGCACTGAATCTGGTAGTATAAACCCCGCAGGTATTATTAAATGTACCTAAGTCAGTTCCAAAATTATCTTCTATATCGAGTTGCATTTGCCTGTGAAGGAACCATGTGTCTTCATCCCATTTTTCCCCAGCTTGGAAGCAGTTCCTGAGCGACGAGCCCGATGTTCACCAGCCCTAAAAGTCACAGGACCGCATATTTCTCGGTGTGTGTATGTGTTTGCGTCTGCGATTTCCCAATATTCCTGGCTACTGCAGTCGGAGCTGCTGAACTGCTCGGCGCTGCATGTAATAAAACGCTGAAGGCATCTGGGTTTTTTTGGACACGTGTCTTGGCATGAAGCTGTGCTTCAAGTGTTGGATTCTCTTCGCACAGTTTGGAGACCAGCATGTTTCCAGTGGAGCTGGAAACCTGTAACCATTCATATCCTCTGCTGGGTATTTTGTTATAGTGCAGCACTGTTTGGGTTTGTGTTCAAATTGAAAAAAAAAAAAAAGACCTGAAGAAGTTTAAGGGGGGAAACCTAAGAAAGAACAGATGCTAATACTGGAATATTAGAGCTCAGAGTTATTATCGCAGTTTGGGGAGTTATCTAACAGGCCTTTCTAGACAAAACCTGGCTTGAAAGTGGCATGAAAGCAAGTGTATTAAGTATTGTAAAACCAGCTTCCCCTCTCCCCACTCCTCTGACTTGTGAAATCGTGTTTCTCTGGTATCTCTACTGGCTCCCATTCAGGCTCCCTCTCCACAGCTCCCAACGCACTACAGTCAGGGACTGCCTTCAGCAGAAAAAATATTACCTCTTGGCCACCCGTCCGTTAAGGGCATGTTTTACATTTCAGTGTTTTTGAGTACCTTTATTTATTGCACGTTCAGGGAAGGAGGAAAATCCAGGAGATGTTATTCTGTATAAATATAAAATACTTATATAGATAACCATAACACAGCTTAGCTTGATTTTGTCCCCAGAGCAGGAGAGGACCTTGCATCATTTTGCTGGTCGTCAGTAGGTGTTAGTCTGGTTTATCTTTGGAGTGTTTTCTGAGGGATTATTTTTTCTGGGAGATGCTACCCGAGCTGCAGAGGAGGAGGTCAGTAGGACAGAGGAGATTTCTTCAACAAGTACAGTCCCAGCTAAATGTGCTCCAGCGCTTCTGGATTTCCAGAGCTAGAGCAAGTCAAAAAAACCCTAAAGAGGCCCTCTAGTATATCAACATCTGATCACACTTTCTAATGGCACTGTTGGCAATTTTTTCTTTTTCTTTTTTTTTTTTCCCATTTGTCTGGGTAACCAACACCATGCACTAACTAGAAGGAAACGCCAGTTCTTTTTACTTTTGCTCAAATGACTTTCACTCTTCTGCTATTATATTCCTTGTTATATTTAATTTGTTTTGGTTTAGCACATTTTAGCTGAGCAAACAATTTGTATGTTATGACTGGAGCCCATTTTTGGAATTGTTGAGGAATTTTTTTTTCTCTTTTTCACAGTTTTTTTTCTAACCTGTCTGTATTCAGCTCACATGCTGGGTTGTATTTAAACAGAAGATCAACTGATAATTGCAACACCACTGCTGGCGTCGCTCTAGTGATGAGGCTGCCAGCATTTCCAGGTTGAATTTTGGCATACGGCGTTGCAGCCTGGAAGCCAATTTTATTTAAATGAGTAGAGGGGGGAAAAAAAAAAATCTCTTTGGCCTCTTTTCCTCGATAAGAATGTAAAAAGGCAAAATTTTAAATGAATAAATTAATGTTGAAAATACAGTCTCTGACCTGCTGTTATTTTTGCCGTATCTTCTACTTTGCCGAGTTGCCCAGGCCAATATCTGTAACTGGGATCACCCTCTACCAGAGCCACATTGCCTCAGATGAGGGTGCTGACCGTGCATTAATTATGAGGTGGAGCACCAAGGATGCACCAGACAAGTGTCTTGAGGTGGGTGCCTTCTGCCCCAACCGTGTCCATCCTCCTGGTCCAAGCAATCTCACGATGAGACCAGCATGGCTAAAACCTGAACCCTGGCTGAGCCCAGAAAATCTGTATTTCTTCATCAAAACGTAGCCTTCTACACTTCTTACTGTTTGAGGGCCTGTATCCTACCAACTCCTCTTGAAAATGTAAAACCAGACACCAGCAGAATGCAGATGACTGTCTGCACTCATATAATTTTATATTTAAGCCTATGGGATAGTGATAATTACGGTTTTAGAATGGGATCAAAAAGCACAGATCTACAGAGACTCTTTGAAGTCAATATCTATTTATTATAATTACACAACATTTTACATCGGACCTGAAAACATTATTCAGGCATTAATAAATTAAAGTTCACAAAAGAAGGACCAGGATCTCCTGCCACTATTTATATCCGTTTTATGGATAGGCAACCTGAGAAACACAGAATTTAGGTGGGTTGCCTCAATGTTCAAGCAGCACCTGGAGACAGCTGGTCTGTAGTGGGTGCAGCAGACCACAGGCTTTCAAATAATAGCACATTTAACTCATGAGAGTCACCAGATTCTCTCGACATTCCCTAGATTCTCACACCTGGGACTTTCCTGGTTGGAGATGCCAAAGGCAGAACATTTTTGGATCAAACGAAGCTGCTTAGTTAATAAAACTAATAACATTTTATATTTAATATTGCCTTTGTCCAACAATTGCACTCATTTATTGACTGTGAGCTGTAGAGAACCTTTTATTCCCCACTCTCCACTTACATGAGAACACAGAAGTGAAAACAGGACTTGTACAAGATGGTTTGGGGAACTGGAGGTGAAACTGGAAGAGCTGGGAACCCAAGCCTGCTCCTCACCTCTAATTCCTGAATTACAACTTCACCCTGCTAGGTGAGGAAGATATGAACCAGTGCACAGGCACCAAAGAGAAATCTGAAACAATTCATGCAATCTCTTTAACAAGGCATCAAAGTTGTCTCAGCAGTTGTCCAAAGCACAATTGAACCATGAGACTTTGCAGCGTTTCCATGAAATGGAAGGAAATGTGGGTCTGACTCGAGTGGTGTTGATTTAGAACTGGTGTGTTCTTCCAAATAACTCTTCTGGCAGGAGAAATGGTTTGAGCCGGTGTGTTCTGGAGAACTTTGCATTTCAGTGGCATTCTCAAAGCCTTGGGAACCCATTCTTGGCCATCCCAGCTGCAACGTCAACGTGCAAAGGCTGGGGTCAACAGGACGTCTTGGTGCTTGGGAAGCCCGCCCTGGCTCTCACCGATGGCCTTTTGCTGGTCTTAGAGGAAAGCAAGCAATGTTTTCCTTGGGTTGGCAGAGGGCAGTGTCTCTCCTCGGATGCTCAACGGGCACCTCTGTGGCAGGAGAGGCTCCATGCTGGGCGTGGGAGCAGCATCAGTGGAGGCACAATGCTGTAGCATCCTGCTCACCTTGATTGTGCTCCAGAACCAAAAAGAGCCCCTACGCCCTCTGAGACAGAGAGACCCTTAGGAAAGGCGACCACCAACTTCTTCTGCTGTGATTTTCCCTTTTTCATTATGTTTGACATTTTTGAGACTGAGCTTTGTTACAGACTATTAGTCTATGGCAGTAGGCTGGGGAGATAAGACTTCATCAAGCCATAAATCACACAAAAGCATATAAAAATATGAAATTCTGAGGTTGCGCTGGCAGCTCTGGCTGGGTTTGCCTGAGTGTTGTTGTACTGATCGCAATATTTCAAGCGACTCGTGGTGGAAGCCAACGTTGCAGCTTGCAGGGAAATGAGTTTGGTGCCTTGCGTCTGAATAGCAACACTATTAAAGTTTTGTACTTAACATAGTTACTGACTTTGTGGGATCGCTGTAGCAAGTTTTAAATGATGCATGAAATGAAGAATTCCTGCCCATCCTAAGGAGAGATAATGCAGATAATAGACTGCCTTGCAATCACAGCTGTGCAGTGTTTTTTTGTTCTGCTCACAGAAATGCCCTCCAAACCCCAAAGTAACAGCCCTTACAATACACTGACAGGGATTTTTTTTTTTCCTCGTTGGGTTTATACTAACAGTTCTTCCTCTCCCTGCTCATACATACACTCAGGGAAGGCAGAGGGTATGGACTACAGGGACAGAGATTCCCAGAGCCCTCTGCTCAGCCCCAGACTCCTGAGAATACTTGACCTCCTATCCTCTGTGGAGATGTTGCAGTAATTTTAGAGCTGCTGCCCAGATGCCAGTTTATCTCGGATTTAAACCACATGCCAGAATGGCACAAGACACCCAAACTAGCAAGCAACAGGGGCAGGAGGGAGTATTTTGACGAGCAGACCTCCACGACTGTCTCCAAGGGTTGCACAACCATTCGCGACCCAACTGTTCAAACCTGGGGAACAAAATCTGGATGGGAGATGTGAACCCTCATCTTACCAATACTGACAGTCAGGATCTGGATCTGGCTAATGTGGACCAAGGACACCTCTGGTCCCAGTTCAGGTGCAGGGATGAGTGTACAGGTGGCCGACGATAGTCCCAGTGCTACAGTCAGTGCACGTTTTTAACGCTTGGTTTTTTGTGTCATCTGCTTGGACATTTTGTCATGTTTGCACAGGAAGTTGTGTATCAAAAAGATTTATATTGCCACGTGTTTTATACTTAAAGAACTTACTTTTTTCTCTTTTTCTCTTTTTTCTTTTCTAACAGTATTTTTTACCTGTGGAAAATTGATAATAAATCACATGGTCTTGCTACTCAAGGTTTCTGTTTCCTTCAGTGCCCTAGTGAGTGTTAAGTGCATCAGCAACACGTAAGTTGATCTGAAAACCCAGTAATGGTGAATTTGGAGAAATAAAGCTTTACTGGGTCGTTCATTTAAAAGAAAGTCACATATTAGAAAACTTCTTGTAGCTAAAGGAGAGCTGCGTCATTCAAAATATTAAATATATTTTGCTTTTGTCTGAAAAGATTCAGGGGTTCACGTAAGTGACTTCGTTAAGTTAATGCTGCATGGTTGGAGTTTTTATTTGTCAAAATCATTTTTCTGTGCTCCCAACATGTTCTCTCTGAATTCCTTTCTTTGTCCCTATGCATTCAGGAGTATTTAAGGAAGAAAAATGTGTGACTTCCCTGCAGTAATATATTTCGAGGAGCTGGGAAGGGACAGGGAGTGAGTAGAAGTTAGTCCCCCGCTGTATTTTCAGCAGTTAAGTCCCATTTTCAGTGACTCGCATGCCCGTAATTACACTCAACAATATTTATGAAAACAAAGTTGTAAGGCAAAGGAAATCAATGTTACTGTTATTGTTATAAAAAATTGCACCTACTGGTAATCTTACTCGGGGCATTGCTACTAACATCACCAGCAGTTCCAGAAATGCATTGCTTTCTTCTCATTTCACGAGAAACGCCATCAGAAAGGTGCAATTTCGGAAAATAAGTAGGAAAACGGAGAGGGAACCGTAGAACATGTCTCATTAATTAAAAGAATTGATACAGAAAAGCAATTTTTTCCCCAGTATTAATTAAACCCTTGTTTAACTTAACCTATGTGAGCCAATCAAACACAACCAAAACCAACTTATCACCTGCTTGTCAGGAGAAGTAAATTGAACTCTTTATGGGGCATTGAGATAGGTCAGCAGGCACAATTTTTTTGCCTTCACCCACTTTTCACAAGCACTAGAAGAAAGAGGGCA
>CM036621.1:1915000-1960000 GCA_020746105.1 Trogon surrucura | reverse complement strand
ACCATCTTTTATTTTTCACTCATTCTCTTCTTCCTGAGCACGTCTGTACTTTCCCCCCACCCCCCCTGCATTTAATTCGACACAAAAGAATACTGAATGCAGGTATTCGATTTATGCTTTTTAAATATAGCTTGTCAAATGCAACGTGAGGATAGGGTTTGCTTGTAGATTTAAAAGACAAGAAAAATAAAGGATGTCCTTTTTTTTTTTTTTTTCCTGGAATATGTGAACAAAGAGGACTGGGAAACCATTCAATGAAAATGAGACAACCACAAAGGGATGGAGGGGACAGTAATAACTCCACTGGATGCAGAAGGGAAAATAAAACCCCATTGAGAAGATCAAAGATATATCTGAATGATGTAGTGATAATTTAAGGATTCAAGGAATGATTAGAAAAGGGAGGTGGCATGGATGATAATTATCTAATGAGGAAGGAAGGACTAACAATGACAAATGAGAACTCGGCGAAATACAAGTCCGTAGCGTAGAGTCCGGAGCCGTGTCAGGGCTACTCAACAGCCCTGGTTACCAGCCCCCTCACTTGGCCACGGATTTCCAGCCCTTAGGAGCCAAATGTGTTGAGCAAACTTTGTGCTGGGGGTTCTGGTGGTCCCATCCCAAGTCTTGGGACTCCAGGGTGTTGAGGAGACTGCAGATGTGGTGGAAAAATAAGAGTAAAGAGAGTTGTTAGGAAGAAGGACCAGGGAAAAAAGGGAAGAAATTAGCGAGATAAAAAAAAAAAGGAAAAAGACATTGAAGAAGATAGATGTGTTGGAGACCAGCAAAAAGTGATCCAAATGTCAGCCATGAGGGTGAAGGACCAGATCAAAAGAAGAACGATTAGGAAGCCTGAAGCAGAAGAGAAGGGATGAAAAAACCCACCAAGAAAAGCTAAGGATAAGGAAATAATGTCTGTTATATAGAAAAGAATGCAAGGCCTTGAGGAAGACAAGGCAAGGATGCAGCAGAGCGTGGAGCACAATAGGGGACACAGGGCAGCAGGAAAGATGAGAGGCTGGCAATGGGTGGACAGGAAAACAACAGAAAAATCGGCTGCTCTCAGAAAGGGAAAAACAGACAATCAGAAATTCGGAGCCTTAGATGTGTCTAAAAGAGAGATCAAGACAATATTTTTCTCCGTGGGGACTCTCTCATTAATAATAGAAGGGGAATTTCTTTTTAAGTGTGACGTTAGTCACCTTTCCTTCTGCTGGCGCAGGCAGGTGGTACCAAGACGTGGGGTGCGCTGGGAGCATCCTGCGCTCCTCCGCACCCCCAAGGAAAGCACGCTGGGCTCTGAGCTCTTCCAGGGTCTGAACAAAGATGATATCACGCTCGACTGTGATACAAAATGCTCTTGCCTCTTTCAGATACCCTTTTCACAGTGACACTGAGGCTGAGGAACACCAAGCCCCCTGCCAGAAGTTGGCCAAAGAGGTTGCAACGATGCTGGGACAGATCCTCCGGTAACCACAGGGAAGGAGAGATGTGGAGTGGCCTCACCAAAAACCTGCTGCTTCCCTGGGGCTGGAGCAAGCTGGGAAGGCTCCTGGCAGCGTGTGTGGATCAAGCAGCCCAAATCTGGCCAGGGCTCATGGGAGAACTTTGGTATCTCACCTTCCTATACCGACACCCTTCGCAAATCGTCTGAAAATTTCTGTGAGGCATAGAACAGAAAAGGGTAAATCTGATTATAAGTGAGTAAGATAAGGCCATGTAAGTGTGCATGTGTTTTTATTCTACACAAATTTTCATTAACCACTGTATTAAATTGGAATCTGCAAGGCTGGACGTGATCTCAGAGATGACAATAAGCTTATTTTTGATTGATATCAGGGTATTTACCAGAATCCTTCCATGATCCTCATGCGTCAAACCCAGGACACAAATGGATCTTCCACCTTGGCTCACCATGTTAGTCTTGGACCACTTTAGCATGTCATGCACCGATATAATCGGAAAAAAATGTGTATCCTTTATTATAGCATGGAATCTGACCTCAACAGTGTGTTTAAAATCGGCACCCTCACTACATATCAAGACGGTCTTCGCTGGAGAACAAGCTACTGGTTTCACGAGTCGTTTTCGATGGAAATGAGCTCCGAAGAAGGAAGCTGTGGGAGTCTGTCAAGCACGCAGTAAACTCAGGTTTGAAGCGTGGCATTTCCTGATGCAGATCCTTAATTACAACAACAGAATAGCTGGTGTGGAGGAGGAACTTTTACAGCATATTAAAGCAAGGAGTGATATGTGGTACAGCTGTCTGGATTTCCTCGGAAGTATGAAGCAGTATCGTTTATTAATTATACTGAGGTAACTGGGAGGAAATTTAAATATAGAAGAACTACCTGAAGCTAGTAATTGGCTGGAATGCTATTCCTTCCCCCCCCCCCCCCCCTTTACGCTGCTGCTGTAGAAATTACTAACAAAATATATTCTGCTTCATTTCCCATGACACTAAACACTTGGAATATGGTTCCACATCTTAATATTATTGAAAGATGAAGTGATATTACGAAAAAAGAAAAAAAAAACCCTTTACGCAGACCTTCTCACTTTGTGAGTAGGCAATGCCAGCTGTATCTCCTTAAATATGAAGGCTCCTTACTTTAGCACCTGAGCAGTGTGGAGGATGTGCTGGCCTCAAAATCACTCTTCCCCTCCTACTTTTGTCCCACGATTGACTTGTCAGAATAAGGAATCAGTAGCTTTCACTGGTTTTTAGCCTCTACGATGAGCCAATGGACTTTGGAGGTTTAGGCAAATGTTTCTGAAAATAAAACAAAAGAGCATAAACCTGATTTGTCATCACACAATGTAGAACAATTGAGGGAATAACGCTCGATTATGTGTGATGGTCATTTGCACGCTTTCCCCAAAGATTTATGAAAGAGATAGATTTGTTTCTATCTTTCAAGGCAGAACAATCAAGTTTATTTTGATAGCTGCCCGACCCACTAATTTTTCTTGCAAAACGTGCAAAATGATTCTTCGAGGAGAACCATGCCAGGCAGCGTAGGGAACGTTCTGCAGAGTGGTTGTTAAAGATAAGTTCCTTAGAAGTTTGACTTGGCATTCCTCAATTACTGCTCTAATTATTCTTCTATTATTTAGGCAGTGAGCCAAAGGTTTCCTGGGTGCATAGGAAGTTAATAGGGGAGATGAAGCAAGATTGTGAGGCCATGTCAGCCTCTGTTCATTAAAGCCCGATTCCTTCAATATTAAATTTACTCACTGCTCCAACAATGCCCTACTCTGTCTATGCATTTAATGATAAAAAAACATGCAGGAATAATTATTTACAGTGTTTCCTGACCCAGTTTTTTTCAGGCGTTTGTTGAGAGCTGTAGCTATTTAAAAAAAAATAGACGAATTCACTGGGAAATCTAGAGAAAAGAATGCGACGTCTCCTGTTCATTGCTGGAAGGAAATTAAGGAGTTTCCAAAAGCTTGCCAGTAATCCCCACTGCTTTCTAGCATTCAGCACTGGATATATATAATTACATATGAAAAAATTACATTTGAAGAAAGTTATTTAAGTTGCAAAGCCAAGTACTTGAAAGTTAAGAAATGCCGTTTTTACAATTGGCCGTGCAATCCTGATTCTTCCCGCTTATGCATCCAACTTCTAATATTAAAAGAGAGGCAACGGGAAAATATTACGTGATTATGTAGTTAAAGACTGTATCGTAATGCATGTGCTCATGGGAGCAGAAATAAGGTTGCAGACATATGCAGCTATAAATCTGGCATTCCTTAACATACAGATCTTGCCATACAAACTAAATAACTTCCTTTAAGCATAATTTTTATGTCATTTCCTGTTTTGTTTAGTATCTAAGGAAATATATAAAACAAATCATCCTATGTACAGTTATCTAAAATAACAGAGTTTCTAGAGCCCATGTCCTCCTCTTTGCTTTCCTCTGTCTCTCACACTTGCTCACCTTCTTTTCCTGGCAAGAGACGGAGTTTTTAATCCTGTAGGGGCACCTGGAGGTGTTAGAGGATGCTGGGGCAAGATGTAAGTGTTGGGGTGATGTTGGTCCCCATGAGTTATAAATATCCTGCCCCAGGGTCAAGGTGAGCCTCTTTGGCATTTAATCAAAACCCACCTGCGATCTGGGAGCCAAATGGATTTTTTTAAAAAAAAAACAAACCCACAAAACAACAGTTTATGGTTCAGTTAAATCTGAAAGACATTTTGTGGGATCAAGAAGAGGGACTTTTGTGTCCTGAAAGCTTTCTTCCTGCCAAATTTCAGGAGTCTGTGGATGCTGGAGCTTACAAAAAAAAAAAAAAAAAAAAAAGAAAGAAAAAAAAAGAAAGGAAAAAAAAAAGAAAAAAAGAGGAAAACAAAGAGGGGAAAAAAAAGGAAAAAAAAGAGAAAAGACGAAAAAGAGAAAAATCCCTGGGATTCTCTCCTGGTCTGAAGGGCTGGGCTGGCCAAAGGGCTCCTGCTGAGACAGTACAAGGGGATATGGCTGGTCTTCTGTGACTAAATTTTAAAGTCGGAAGATTTGGCATTGGAAATAAAAGGAGAAGAAACAGGTTCCTTGAATTTCCAACACCAAGAGGTGCCCCATGTTGCTCCCCAAGGCACAGCCCCAGCCCAGGTCGCACCCGGGCAGCGGCATGAGAATGAACATCTCATCACATCAAAGGATGGATAGAAGGAAAAATGTATTGTAGATGTTGGAAAATAATCCAAATCCTTCCTGGCAAATCTGCTTATTTAGTATGTTCATTTAAATTCATTTCACAATCAAGGAAAATGAGAAATATTTTTAAAAATAATTAAAATAATGTTTATTAATGCAAGTTGTGGGGAAACTAAATTCACTAGCTCTCCCACCTCCCCAAACTCAGTATAGAGAGAACCTGAGTTATAGTTGCCATAAAATGTAAAAATCTATATTTGTTTATTTTTTAAATGGGCTTAACTAAAGTGGGATTTCATGATTTATCAATAAACAACTTTTTAAAAAAACTTTTTTCCTTGATGTTATGAAGAGAAGAAAAAGAAATGAAAAAAAAAAGTAGCCAAATCTCAAATACGTCTTACAGCATATTCAGAATAATTCCAACCTCAAAGAATTTTTTTACTGACTTCTCACTGCTTCCAAACTCAGAAGAATTCCTGCAAACCAGGATTCATCATCTGACATCAGAAGCTGCCAAACATCTCAATGCAACTGAGCAACAGAGTCAGCTGCTGCTGCTCTGCCCCGGGGTAGTTTGGAGGAACTTCCATCACCTGGTGGGACCTGTAACGTGGAACCTACTCTGGTTTGCATGTCTTGCATTTTCTAGTGCACAGCATGGTTATTTAGAGTCCTCTAGAGTCCCATATCCCTTCTTAAATCTACAGGGAGTTGTAACAAAGGATTTGGCCCCGAATTTTACTTGGCAAGTAGCTGCTTTCTGTGCAACACACTGCAAAGAGAAACCGTCTTTTACCAGCCAGCCCAGAACATCTCTTGCCATCAGAAAACTTCTTCCTGAGCCGTGGCTTTTCCACACAATATTGGCAACCTGTCTTAAATATTATTTCATGTTTTATTCGCTTTGTTTTCCCACAGATCACCCTGGTTTAAACCACGGCTCTGCGGGAGCCTGACCTATGCAACCGCCCTCGCTACCAGCGTGGGAGGCTAAACCCTGAGCATTCTTGCTGGAGCACCTGGCTCCAACTCAGCTCAAGAGATTAGAAATGCAGGCTTTCAAAAAGGCCACTGGAAGTGAAGACAAGCATACCTGCAAACCAGAAGCCTAAAAGGAAGGAAAACTGTTATCCAAAAGCTGTTGTACAAACCACATACGCCTTGTGCAAATGATTAGAAAGTGTTTCACAAGGTCCCGAAAACATTTCACCATGCAAAAAAGGGACCTCAACCTTCTCTAACCATGATGCAAACTGGAGCCCTGGTTGAGAAAGGTCTGAGGAGTCACGTGTGGTGACGTGCAATGACTTGCTGAGGAGCTTCACCTGCTCCCACAATCCCCACCCATGCCTAATGCTCCACCTCCAAAACCTCCCAGCACAGCTGCCAACACGCCTGGGACACCTACCACCTCCTCAAACACCTGCCCGGAAATATCTGCTCTCTGCAATTAAATATTTAGGTGACGCTTCACTTATGAAAATTGGATTTTAGGAGTGAATTAGGACTAACTTAATTATTATACTAAAATATGAAAACGATAGTGTATTATTAGAAACATATTTTTCTTGCAAAACTGTGTTTGTGATCTAGCCAGGAAAAAAAAAAAAGAAAAAGTTATGAAATAGACTTTTTATAGTAGGTGTTAATTCTGAATAATTAGGATTAGGCACTGGGGATTTGCAACCCAAATAAAAATTACCTAATTAACCCTTATATTGGCCCTAACAGAAGAGCCAAATAGTTCAGCAATTAAAAAAAAAAAGGAAAAAAAAAAAGCCCTCTACACATATAAGCGAATATCTAATATTCTAGAACCAAAATGGGATTTAAAGACACTCCCAGGAAAATATCTACAAATGTGACAAGAGCCACCCAGACAGCTGGGATTCGGGTTTGCCACGATGTGATCCATGTGATCCAGATATTTTACAATCACTACCCCCATTAGGAAATGTGAAATCATCTCAGGTCTTTTTTTTCTTGACACTCTCCTAATGCTGCTGCTATCTTCTCTAATTTCCTTTTTCTCAAGTATCCCGCTGCACATCCAGGAACTGATGCATTTGTGGGAGTAAGACCTGGCAGCTTCTTGGCCAACAACCAGGAGAGATGAACAACAGCAGGGACCGAAGCCTCCTCAGCTCTTCTGAAAGTCCAGCCCTGGGCATCACTCCTCAGAGCTGTGTTGGATTCACGGCCAAGAGCCAAGACAACCATCTCTCCCTGCAAAGGTCCTCTGAAAGAACCCCTGGGCAGCAGCACACCATCATGGGGGAAAACCAAGAGGTTCTCATGGCCACAAGCAGGAGCAGAAAATTATATTTTTTCCCCCCAAAGACAAAGAGCAGATACTGGAAACTCACACAAGCACAAAACAGAGAGGACCTGCAGTGCATTTCTTTCCCAAGGTGTAATATCCAATGCAGAAATCCAGGGCTAAAAAACCCTGTTCCAGTTCCATATGTTTTAAAGCTTCTTGTGTTTTCATTTTGTCGACAGACTTGGCACGCTGCGGAAACATGAGCTAGCACTCGAGGTGAAACAAGAACCTGCCAAACTTTGAGGTTGCTAGGGTCTGAGATGCGTAAAAAATCAAGTCAGATCCCTTTAGATGCAATCATACTCTGTAAGTTAAGAAAACACAGAGGGGAGTCTGTCCAGTTTTTCACAGCGACAGGTGAAGTGTGCCAAACAGGTACCAGATTGTTATGAAAATGTGGCATCAGCTTCACTCGAGCTGGGAAGATTCTCCTCCCCCGTTGCACGTGGCAGGGTATACACCGTTGCCTAAATGAGCAGTGTGAAAACAGAATGATGCTGTCAACAGTCTAAGTGCATCGTGTGCGATCGCTGAATGCTGAGTGATGCCAGCGTGAGAGGAAGTTTCACGTCTGAAGAGCTTCATCAGGCTAATATTTAGCCAAGACTAATTACCACCTTCACTAAGAACGAGCTAAAACATTGGTGAGTGTTTATAGACGCACGCAATGTACATGAACATTAATGTAGTCAGAAGCAATAGAAAGCTCAACCTTTCTAAAATCTTCTATGGGTTCCTCACACTCCAGTAACCATGAGCAGCACTGTTTAAATGTCTTCAGACATACAATGTTTTAGCCCAGAAAAATATATCCACTTGGTGAACACTTGCTGCCTTGTTTGTGTTTCCCTCCAAGGTTTCCTCCAGTTGTTATTTGAGGCAAGTCAAGGTGTCCTGAATCCCTTGTGGTGCCCCTATAGCACCCATTGCTCACCCAGGTGCCAGTTGCCATCACCCATGAGCAGATCCTCCCACCTGGGACCACCCAGTCCCACCACGGGATCACCGCCGGGCTGCGAACCGGAGACCACGCTCTGCTTCTCAGGAAAACGGGGATTTTGCTCAAGGTTTATAGATTCAATCAAACCTCCTGGAATAATTCCCATGGAAGAACTCTATATACATGAGGCTGAAGCCTTAATTTTTTTTAAGTTTGCTTTTCCCCTGCCGTACGGATTAAATACATAATTTGATTTCATCTCGTTCAGTTTTAAAATGATTAATCTTATAAAAAACCCCACATGAGTGGTCCCAGCTCAGTCCAGCTGGACAGAAGAATCTCAACTGCAAAACTCCGAATCTGACCTGGATTTCCTCTCCCTCCATGCACCAGGGGCACCGAGTCTCATACCTAAAATAATGTCCTCAACAAAAAGGAGAAGACTGCAAGACCTAAGTCCCTGAGAGCACCACGGTGCCCAGCAAGAAACACTCCATTTTCCACTGCTGGCAAGTTGCCTCCTGCATCGCAGGCTGGATTTCCTTCTTTTTTAAAATTTGGAAACAATATAAATGGGAGATAACTTGCGATCCTCAATGCTTTCCATCCTCTTTGCAAAAATCTTTTTGTAATGCTCAAATAGTTGGCTTCCAGTGATGATATTATAATGATCCTGGGGAGTACTGAGAAACTGAGAGTAAATTCAAGTCAAATACATTTTAGAAAATTAATACAATATCACAGACCTTATATTGAATAATTTTCATTACAGGATATAATTCTCTTACTGGGGAAGAGCAATAACATGGTGATTGTTGATGTTGCCAGTGCTCTTTTGTAGGTTTTTTTTTTAAATCTGTAATACTTAGGCATTAAATTCTGCAGTTATAGTTGCTCGGCAACCATAACTTCTGCATATGCACCTCCCATGGTTTTGTAGCAACAACAACCCTACGATACAAGGGGATGGGTATCTTTTTTTTGCAATCAAGATTCTTCTTGATATGTAAATTTATGCAACATTTTATGTATTATGTATGGAAAAAATTAAAATAATTATTTCATTTGAGTAATGAGCCTTAAGTGTTGATTTTTGTTTTAGAATTGCGGGAATGGACCTGCTGAAAATTTGATATCAATAAACAGAGGGAATCCACTGGCATATAGTAAAACAATTATATTCTCTTTGGAACACCTGCTATTTACATATTTCGAATGTGAGATATGAAACAGGAGTGGGGAGAGCAGTGAAGGTTTGTGGTTTTGAATTTCGAAGGAGTAAATAGTTATTTAAGACAAAAATAAATAAATAAATAGAAGCCAAAAATCTAAGAAAATAGACTCAAAAGTAAATTCAGGCCAAAGTTAAATTGGTCTTCTCAAAAGAAACCTGGTTCTCCTGGGTACATCTCTGGGACTTGGTGCAGGAGACCATCTCAACAAACATTTTCACCTGAAGGTTTTAGAGCCTGATAGAAACTGAGGCACTCCCAGAGCAAGAGGCAGATGCAGCAGGGTTCAACACCTCGATGTGGAGGGCAAATGTGTGCCCCAGTGCAGTGGGTAGAGGCTGAAAGGGAAAAAAAATAATTATCTTAGCTTTTAACAACTGGGTTTGATTTTTGACTTTTTGGACTGCAAAGGAATTTGCTTGAAGAAACACTACTGTTATCAGATGTTGTATGTCATCAAGACTTTCTTGAGAAGTCCCAATCCTGAATGGATTTCTACCTCTCACCAGTTTTACTTTGCCACCCCCAGAGGATGTCTGAGGTCTTGCGTGTCCGAGTGGCGAGAGGTGATGGCAGAGCCAGCTGGCACAGGGCACGGGATGGACAGACAAAGGTGTGGGAGAATGCGAAATAAATACACGAAGGGTGTTTCAAACCCCGTGCAGGAGATTGCTCCAGGTCAAGGTGTCCAAGTGTCCCATCCTCTCTCATTAAAAAGCCTTTCAGATGCGTCCAGGCTGCTGAGCCTTCACATCCTCCTCCTTTTCCTCCTGCTCTATGGAAACCAGTGGGAATAGCCCAGTGACTTCAGTGGGAAGGGCACAGGCAGCAAAAATCTGGGGTACCTGTAGGTCACTTTGCATTTCTCGTAAGGGCAAAATACCCTACACTGAATTGAAGTTAAATGAATTTGCTGAAAAAAAACCTTTTTTTCATTACTTTCAATGCTTTTTGTGTTCTTTATTTTTGTCTTCAGAATGGTTCTATACTCATAGTACATTTATTTTTATTCTCATCCTCCGTACAAAGAGAATAAAAAAGCCTAAATAAAGACGTTATTAGTCTGTCCGGAAAGAACATCAATGGACCAAAATTATTCTCTTCTTAATTGTTTTAATTAAGGAAAAAGCCAAACTATCTACATTTCCCTTTCAATTACTAGAGGGAAAAAATAATTTGATATTGCATACTGAATTTGGATGAATCTGTTATTGGGAAACACCTCTGAGTGATTTTAATTATTTAATGCAATAACACAAGTTTATTTCCTTTCAACCAGAATAGATTTCGACTTTCCAAACAAGCACCAAGTTAGGATTTAGCTTTATTTTCTCCTTTGACATCACTTTCTCATTTGAAACAGATTTCTTCACCATAAACAAAATCTAGTTTTGTGTTTCTTGGTATCAGGGATAAAACTGGCAAATTTATGTGATACTGCAGAAGAGGGAACAGCTATGAAGATCAAAGAGGTAATTTTTCCCGTTTCATCTTGCCCTAATCAGGATATCCTCCAACTTCAGGAAAGCCTTTGTAAGTACCTGAACATCGTGTCTCTTGATTAAGCTACGAATACTCTGAATTATTTTTTTTTTAAGTACAGATGCTCCCTGGAATAGGCTGCCCAGGGAAGCAGTGGAGTCCCTGGAGGTATTTAAAAACCACATAACTCTGGTGCTCAGGGACATGGGTTAGTGGTGGACTTGGCAGTGCTGGGTTAATGGTTGGACTCAATGATCTTAAAGGTCTTTTCCAATTTAAATAATTCTATGGGTCTGTGATGACTGAGTCTACTGCTTTGCAAATGCTGTTGTTGAGCATTAACAGCCCCAGACTCATAGAGCACCATCCATGCTGGTCTGCTTGCCCTCATCTCAAACCATGTTGCTTTAAGAATTGCACTTTTCTACTGCCCTGGGATCACCAAAAAAATTTATTTAATAAGAAACAAGATTGTAAATACGAAAATAAACAAATCTGCCTCAGATTCTTTTGAGCAATGACCTTTTTTCTTTCTTTTTTTTTTTTTTTTTTTTTGCACAATAGAAAGTAATCCCCTCCTGGGAGCCTCCTCTCCATCACGGCATTGCTCTGCACCTCCCCCAATCACTGGTCAGAAGCCCAACCTCACCCAGACCTCCCCAATTCCTCAAGTTGAAGGCATTTTAAAAAGCACTTTAATTCAGAGGTGCCATCACAAGTGGTGGTGCAGGGAAGCCACCACATCACTGCAACGCACTAAACGTCTCCCTGAGGACGTTATGGTCCGGGTTCCAAATATAATTAGGAGAAATTTCAAACACTGCTTTAGATTACATATAGAGTAACATGCAGTACTGACATAACTATAGAGAATATTGCTTAAAGTCTTTAATCATCAAGCCATATTTTGTCTTCTTTACTTATAGGTCATTTCTTTGACAGAATAAATTATGATTAGCCTCTTAGTTTAAATGTAAAATTTAGCAGAACTATAGTGTCACTGCTCTCTGTGTTCTTTCTTTCAGTATTTCTCTTTCATTAAAACTGCCTTTGAAATCTTTTACCCTCTACTATATCTGAAGCCCAGTGAGGACACTCTAATTTCTGAAGCCCTGTCTGTGCTAAAAGAAAATGTGGAGGCTTAGGCTCCCGCATCGTTTGTTTTTTTGCCCTTTTTTTTTATTTTTCAGGGTGCCAAGATCACAGTACTTCTGGTATACAACAGGCAGGGAGAAGACAGCCAGAATACGGGATGTGCTGGGAGATTTTCAATGCAAACTACTCATTTTCTTAGAGCATAGTTCTTCTCTTAATATCCAAGGAACAAGACCAAACAAAAATAACCATTTTTGTTAAGGCACATCTCTTTCCCATCTCAAAATTTTTATACGCCGTATATGTATGTGCATATATAAAATATTTACTCTGAACAGAGACAACTTATGAAATTCAACAGGCTCAGCCCTTTTGAACATCATAAGCTTTGCTGGCCAGGCTCATGTATTCGTGTATAATTTTCAACGCCTCTAGAAACCTTTTTTTTTTTTTTTTCTGTTCTGTGCTCTTTGCTGCTCAGAAGTATTTGCAAAGCCCCGTGCACATCCCAAATGGTGCCTTGCACCAAACCCACTGTGTAAGCACTCTGATTATCAAAGAGCACGAAAAGAAACACCAGGTTCCCACCTGGGATTGTGCCAGGAATGAAACCCTGACCCAAGCTGGGTCCGCGCTTGGCTTGGGCTATCGTGCTAAACTACATCCAGACTCTACCACGGATAAGCACCTTTTTCACAAGACCCTGGGTGCACGTTAAGAACCACAGTACATTCATTAAACGTGGTTTGAGCACTGAAGCACCCAAAAAAAAAAAAAAAGGGGGGGGGAAAAAAATATATATAAAAAATCACAACTGACCAAATATTGCATTGCTGGAAACAGCTTCATCTACTCCCGCAGTTCTACTTTGAGCAACGCAATGCCAGCAATGAGAAGGGTCATCATAAAAAGTGTTAGGCTTGCCAAGGCAATATTTCACTGGGCTGAAACATCTTACTACGCAGTCAGTAAGTTCCTTTAAGTGCTAGACATTTTGCAAGTTAAATCTCCGTAGATACGACTGCAACATGCAAAGAGTGGCTTAACCATAATGGTCAGCAACTGCCATCCAATGTCCTATAGAAAACTAGAATTGGATCAACATGTTGTAAAAAGGGGAATTTAAAGTCTTCTGGAGAGGACAAGGTTATAATTCTGTTGGACCAACACCATAAAACATGAAAGATTTCATCCCCCAGCAATAATTCTGCTACTCTGATGTTGGGTTTCCTTAAAAATGGGCATCTGCGTTGCGATGTTTAGAGACGCTTGTGATCGTTCTTGATGCATTCCCCCAAAATCAGAGGATTTCCTTTGGCCAGTGGCCAATTTTCAGTTGGAAAAACTAAAAAAGGTTGCTACGTTTGAGCAAGGGTCCCTGTGATCCTCCACTTGGCAGGACAATAGAGCGTACACGGGAAATCTGTACCATAAAGTTGAGAGGTCGGTGGAAACTGGGAAATGCAATTCTAAATCCCCAACCCCGCAGCACCTCAGAGCCTGAGCAGCACTACGGTAGGGAAAAAATGGCTCGAGGTATATAAAGTTGCAGACCTACTGTTCCCACACACCTCCTGTTTCACACCTCCTGCCTGTCTCCAAATGTCTCTCCCAGAGACCCCCCTCCCCAATCAGGATTTCCAGTAAACATGGGGGGTGAATCCCTGGAGAGTCTAAGCCATTAATTCTGACCTCCCCGTGCCATAAAACTGCAGTAGATCCTGTAAAGCCTTTTAGGAAGTTAGGTGTCTAATTCCCATTATCCAGGGCCATTGCGTAGAATTTTTATTTTTTTTTAAAAAAAGGGCAATTAGGGACCATAAACCCCCTCTTAAATGTTTCATATAAGATTCCTGAACCTGTTTTCAATGACCAGATCCTGTGGGAGGACTTTTATCTTTTTAGAGGTTCTCACATCTCATTTTGAGATGCAGAGCAGCTAGAACATGACTTAGAGTTGTACAGAATAGCGTGAAGCTGTGTAAAACAAAGCCGATACAACATAATTTTCAAAGTCCCTTTTATGGAAAAGATCACATTAAGAAGAGGGGGGGGGAGACCTTTACTTCGAAAAAAGGCCAGAGGATGAAATTTCCATTGCAAGTTCCATGGCAATTTGTAAATAAATATACCTAGTAACTAGTAATTAACATTTTATTAGATAAATGACTCTTGCTCGCTAAATTACCATGCATAAATATGCCATTAATATGCAGCAGAACTTATAGTTCAAAGCTATCAGCAATGTAAACATATGTTCACACACTCCACCTCAGCGCACTCGTGTATTTGCATTCAAGGACTGCCAAGCAAATCTATCAATGATTTAGGGGGCTCCAAACTATAAGGGAAAACTACGCCTTTCAACTGAGCTTAATCTGATGAGGGGATGAATTTGCTTCAGCTCGCAAGGAGGGAGATCCATCACTGATTAGCAGTGAGCAGAAAGCCTCATTTTCTGACCATTATAGAAGTGTCGGGCTAGCTAGTGACTGAAGAGGAATAGAGCACTTCAGACACAGGTGGGAGCCTGCCTTCACGCGGGCAAGCGCACGTGTAAAACCAATTAATATCATGATGCAACTGCAATAAGCAGAACTAACCTCGTTCAGTGCAGATGAAGACACGGCGCAACACACGGGAAGCAAAAGCCTTCCTGCCTCCCCCCTCATCCTTCCCCCCGGTAACATCAGCTCAGTTAAATGCCTCTGGCCTTCACTTTTAAGAAAAGTCTCCTATCACCACTTTGGCCCATTTGTCTACATCCAGGACATGGTACCAGAGAGGGCAAGAACTTCAACCAAAGTCACCCCTCCAGTCACGATCTCGTGCTATGCACTGGACAGGAATATGTGGTAAAGCGTGGCAGACTTCAAAGAGACTCAAACCCAGATGTGATTACCATTTGTCATGGAGAAATACATGAAATTAATTTCCTCTGTGTGCCTCCTCCCTGTTAGAAATCTGTTTTCCTGGAAATAAACAACAGCGCTTAGCGTTTGGCTTTTATTCTGCTGTCGGGCTCTCCAAATACGCGGCTCACAGAAATTTCTACCGGTACACAAAATATGACACGTGAGAAAAGGTCAGCCTGGAAGCCTTACAATCCAGATCCTGATTAATTCTAATTTTAGAGCAGAACAAAACACAACAAGTGCTATTAGGGTGACAAGCAGGAAGCACCAGGGATCAGGAGGACGTTTACTTATGCAAAATCTCCCTCAAAAAGAGCTTTTTTACCTACTTACACCTTCAGACCTGATTGAAAGCAACTCTACTTTCCTCAGGAGTCAACCTGCATCTGTTCAGATCAAATCTGTGTCCATCCAGGGTGAAACACAGGTGGAGCCAGTGAGACTTAGTAATTTTGGGATGGACACCAGCCCAACACCTCTGTTCTGCATCCCAACCAGGCAAAAAGGTCTCGATGCTTCCCTCTGCTTACATCTTCCCCAAAACAAGTGCTCACCTGGGCACACATGAGCAGCCAATCATAATCAGCCCAACCTACAGCTGGTACCACTTTGTTAAACAGACTAATAGCTTATTAGAGGTCAAAGAAATCACAACCTGCCAATAATTCCCCTGGGAAAGCCCTACCTTCAGCTCCTTACCTGGCAAACAGAAAGGCATTGAGGGGCTACTTGTTACTTTTCACTCTGCTTCTAATTTAAATAAGAAGTTGAACCAAAACATGTATTTTATTGTTTCCTTGGGCCGTGATTAACCTTCTCATCCAGCACCACCAAGCACTTATTTTGTCTGACAGGATATTTTGGCAACTAATTCCCTGTCAGGCATAGGACAAACATTGCCTGGAAGCTCAAAGCTGCCTCTACCTCTTCTTGAGGCACCTCTCGTGCGCACAATATCGTTAATTAAATGCTTTCAAAGGCTACACAGAGCTACACAAAGTCAGTATAAAACTTCTTTGCTTAAAATATCAGACACACTGGCAAGATTCAATACCCATTCCCATTTATGAAGTATACAAGGATGCTGCCTCTTTGCTACCACAAGTTCAATATGGTTAGAGGGGCCGTACTGAAAATTCAACCTTTAAAATCTCACTAGAGCTTGTTTTTCAGAAATATAGAGGACAAAACATACCCAAAGTTGCTAAATGTGTGCTGTGTACTAAGAACATAAAGTGTGTGTATCTGGGTAGATGTTTTCCATAACAATGGTCTGAGAAATTACATTAAATCTCAGATATTATCCTCGGTTTTATAGAATTGCCCACAGAGACAGGCACCAACAGCACTATTAAGTACCAAGAAAGTACCAGGCTTGTTACTGGAGCTTTATGAGAGCCAAGGATCAAATATTTTTTCACAGTTTTATGTGGATAGTTTCATGAAAATTGATCAGGTCTAAAAAGTCACAGTCCAAATGAAGCTAAGGTTAAAGATAATTTATACATGATATTCCTAATTTTATTCTGAGCCCTTTTATTACTATGTAGGCCTTTATGACTTTAAAGAAAATGTCAGTGGCAGCAAATGACATTGTACTGAATAATCTAGTTATGAGGGAAAAGACATTTAAAACTATTCCATATCAGCTTTGCTCTGTTCTGCTGAACTTACAGTTTTATCCCACACAGCTGGGCACGACTCCTCTCTGTATTTTTAAATCCTCTTCACGGTTGCTTTACGAGCCAATGCCTATTCTTCTTCTCTTTTTTAATTCTTTTGAAATTTCCTGTTTTTCTCTTCTTTTCTAAGTAGTTTGAGGGAATTCAGTTATGACCTCACATGTGCGGGGGCTTATCGCCATGTGTGTTGCTGTCTCAGCTATTGAGCCCAGCCTTGAACATTTAGGACATGGGGAAATCTGCTGGGTTCCTCATGTTTGTGCCACTTACCAGTCCTTGAGAGCAGCTTCTGTGTTCAGATCAGCTCCAGAGCAGGGGCATCAATCAGAGATGTGTTTCTGCAGTTGGTTAAGTGGACAGCCAAGGTATTTCCTTAGGTTGCTGCCTGTACGATGTTGGGGACAGGAATGGGTTGAAGGGCATCTGCAGCCCTTCCTCAGAGCAGCCCATTTCCCAGTTTGAAGGATTTGTTCCCACTTCTCCTTTTAACCAATCTCCAAATACAGAAAAAAAACCACCAACCAAACAACAAAAACCCGCAAATGACTGTGGATATTTACAGTGTTGTTGTAGATCCTAGCCCAACTGTCTTTCAGACAAATGTCTGTCTCGTGTCAGCAATGTCTGCTTTCTTTTCCAACCAGAAGACGTGGTGGTGTTCCAGAGCGACGTGTCTAGAAGACTGCTGAGACCCCTCTGAAGCCATCATTTGATTCACGGAACAGGTCTGGAGGGGCACTTCTTCCCAAGGAACTTCCCAGGGGCTTCCCAGAGTGGCCAGACCAGAGAGCCCTGTCCCTGCTGCTTTCCAGGACAAGGTCTGCTCATGATGGGACAACCTGCCCTGTCCCTACTGCTCTCCAGGACAAGGACTCTTCATGGTGGGACAACCTGTCCTGTTCTTACCGCTCTCCAGGATAAGGTCTCCTCATGGTGGGACAACCTGTCCTGTTCTTACTGCTCTCCAGGACAAGGACTCCTCCTGGTGGGACAACATGCCCTGTCCCTACTGTTCTCCAGGACAAGGTCTCCTCATGGTGGGACAACCTGCAGTGGAACAAATGACCTTCTCAGTGAATGATGGCCAGGCAGGTGCTCCCAAACACTGTGGGCACTTAAATTACTAATATGAACCTAAAGAACCCAAAATCCATCAGAAGGGTTCTGATCTTCATGCAAACTCTGTTCCTTGTCGAATTTTGTCTCTGATGTAACAGGAGGATGAACACATAAACCTGGCATGGGTACAGTTGTGCAATTTTGTTATATATGTGAAGCTCACACATGAATATCAGTAATTGGGTATATTTGTTGGAAGGGAACGATATTAATAAATGAAAATAGAGAATATTTTCATATAACTTGTTGGGACTGTACTTCAATTAGTAAAAAAAACCTCTGGTGTTGAGCAGCTGGCACTCTTTTGTTGTTGTTGTTGTTGTTGCTGTTATTTCTTGCATAGGAAAAGAAATAAGAGTTCTTATTAACAGTCTTTGCAAATTCTGCCACGGTTTGAATCAACACTGCTCCTGGTTTTCCAGATGCTTGTTTGAAAGGCAACAGTTATTGCATGTCATAATTGTGTTCATAGCTGAGTAAACACCTTCACAGGTGCAAAAAGATCCAAAGGCTGCGAGAGTTGTAAGGCTGAAAAAGCAGAAATTTTACAGCTGTGTCACGAACAAAGAAGATGTAGAAATGAAATACAATATTTTCCCGTGTCTTAAGTGTAACACTTGATTAGCTTGAAAAGCAGCTAGAGTCTCGTGTCTGTGCACAAGATTTAATCAAAAATGTAGCCTTGTTTGAAAAGTGATTAGGTAAAAATGTCATTGATTTCTAAAGCAAACGTGCTCAGTGAGTATTTCAGAGCCATAGACTCCTTTTTCATGATATTATTTATATTTTAGCTATTTTTCAGCAGCCGCCAAATTTAGCTATTCACAGTATAACAGAAATAGAAATTGTTGTGACAGGTGTTTTTTCGAAGTGCAGAGCCAATTCTTGACTGCAAGATTTGGCTCTCCCCGATTTTTTTTTTTCTTGAATGCACCTATCTTTCCTCATCACTATCTTTCATTAATATTTCTTTTAATCAAAAAATTGGTCCCGTGAAGCAAACTTCTCTCGGGTCAAACAAAGGCCCCCATCTGCGGCAGCTTACCAAGAAGGCAAAGGATAGCAGACCCTAGATGTGCAGTAATCTGTCTACATTAAAGAAAAAAAAATTAAATTGCAAAAATTAAAGTGTCTGGTTGGTGAGCCAGCATGAGCATGTTGGAAGATGCCATAACCAAACCAGAAATAGAGAAGCAGCAGATCTGACAAGGCCCTGAGATTTTATTTATTTTATAAACAAAAAAAAAAAATCACATGTGATTCATCAGATAGACATGGCAAATTATGAATATTTTTCACAAATGAGAGTTGTTCTATCTTCTGAAGTGTGTATCCTTACAAAAGACACATTTCCCATTTGCTATAATTAGTGATATTCTCAGAAATTGCCCAAATATATATAATCACACATTAACCTTCTCAATATTATGCAGTTATTTCATGCAAGTATTTTTCGGATGAACAAATGTTTAATAAATCTTTCTCCCTAATGTTGAAGAAATTATCAAATCCCTCTTTACCCGAACAGGATCTTTTAATATGATTTTTAATGAGACAGAAGATATCACAGAAATCCTGGAAGGGTCCTGTAGAGATGTTATTGATCTTTGGAGTTAGATCACCTTAATGATTATCTTTCATAGCAGCTGGAATATTCTGTTCCTTGGCTGGCAGAAAGACACGTCTGAAGGTTAAGTACAGTGGGATGGAGCAAACTTCTGGCAGAAGTTTATAAATCCATCACGTGGAGGAGGAAGAGCGGATTATTACTCATTTCCTTTGCTGCAGAATTCCCCCAAACACCTCCTTATCCACAAAATGATGGGGAGCACTTGCACAACTTTAAAAAGTTCATTCATTGAAACAGCCAGCCTGTGATCAGAGACTTTCAAACTCATCATCTACCTTGTTCTTCTTATTTTTGGAAGCACGGTATCTTATGTTACAGTCTTCAGGTGTCTTGCCAGCGCCTGGGGCACGATGAGTCTCACCGCTCCTCCATGGGGCTGGGCTCTGGTTGAACATCCTCGCAAACATCTTATCTGGACTTTTGATTTTTAGAGCTGGACTTGATCAAAATCATTTTATCAGCCCTTCCTTGGGATCCTGTTGCAAAGAAATTGGCATGTAAGATTTCATATTGATGTTACACCTTTTCACTCCCAAAACCAGTGCACACCACACTGCAGATTAAGGGGAATACTTGCTTTTATAGCTAAAGCCTGACCTTCCTTGACCTTATTTCTTTTCTTTTCCTTTTTTTTAATGTCTTTCGGTATTGACAAAGCCTTTAATTTGTGATCCAAGACCACACCACTTCTCAGACTGAGCTGCCACTCCTCACGAAGAAGTGGTACCAGCCAGCTGGGGAGGACGGGTCCTGGGGGCTGCTTGCGTCTTCTTCCCTGAGCATCCAGTGCCGAACCAGCACATCATAATTCATGCGACAGATAAATTTATAGGGAAAAAAGGCCAAAGCACTCAGAGAATTGTTAAAAGAAAATAAATATACCGGAGTGGGAGGGGCTTGCACCCTGCTTCTACTCCCAGTGTTATAGGACTTGGGATGCCTCGAGCATCCTTCCCTCATCGCAGCTTCGGCACAATCCCAGCGGGTGGCTCCCACCCAGCCCCACCACTGCTCTCAGATCTGCAATTCCCCACCAGGCACCGTCTGCAAACACAATTGAACAGATTTTTTTGTGTTCTCCTCCTAGACCGGGATGAACGTACCCCAGGGTGCTCCCGAAAGGCACGAGGTGACACTCGCCGCTTCGGATCCCAGAGTGGCTGCACGCCCGGGATCAAGTGGTCCAGTGGCACCGGTGTGATGAGGAGGGAGCCAGAAACGAGGCAGGAGGGGTACCTCGAGCAGCTCTGTGCAGCTCAAGGATGCTGCATCAGTGGAGCATCCCTCCAGTGGCCCTTTAAGCCAGATTGAAAGATGCTCGGCATTGCCAGGCTGATAAATAAGAAAAAAAAGCGGCGTTAGCCGAGCTGTGAAACCGGCTCTGTATGTTTAATGTCTCTCAATGGCTGGGGTGGGATAGCACGGCGTAAACTGGAAGTCAAGCAGCTGAATCCTTGTGCACTGCTTTGAAAAATTAGGGGCATTTATAATGTCTAATATGTAGCAAGCCAGGATGATTTAACAGATGGTTTAAAAAGAAAATCAGCATGTCAGGCAAGGCCCATTGTGTAGCTCTCTGTAGATTTCTATAGAATGAGAGAGTGATAAAAAAATGTTTTTCTTCTCTGTTTCAATACTGAGAGATGTTAAAACTTGAAACCTTGGGGGAAATTGCTTAATTACCCTCGTGGTGTCAGTGGTCCAGAGCACTGGGAAATTTCAATTCCCTGCAGAAAGAGGTCAAATAGGGAACAACCAGGACACTCTTAAAACTCTTGTTAATGCCTCATAACCTTTAATGAATAATTTTTGGTATCATGGCCAAGCTAACCTCACACAAAAGATATTATTTACCTCTTCCTAGCTTCACCTTAATTCTGTGCACAAAGAGAAAAATATAAACAACATATTTGCTTCCATGCACACAGAACACAGGATAGGAAATTTTCATTTTTAATTGCTTTCCACCATGTATCAATTTATAATTTCTGTACAATTTTAAATTTAGGGTGCAAAATCAAGTTAACTTTTCTTATGCAAGTACAGTAAGTAGGGATTTCCTCATACCATGCATTCAACAATTACACTGTATTTTTATTTTAGAAAGAAGAGTTAATATTTAAAGTTGCCCTTTAATACTCATTTGGAAACACTGATTGAATAATAAGCCAAGCAGCTCAGTGTATCACATCTCTATTAAATTCTCTTGCCTTTTTTAAGATTAAAAAAAAAACTTTTTTCTTCCTCTAAATGCAAATCTTTCTGTGTAACACTGTGCCTAATCTACTACAACTAATTAATCTGTTTGAGCTGATGAAATGTTACCTCTGCATTTTTTGTTCCTTGTATACAATTATTGTAACAGTGGTGAATAAATCAATATTCCCAATCCAACTGTAAAAAACAATCAAGAAAAGCAGTGCTTCTCAGGGAAAAAACACCAAATAATATTTATTAACTCTGTCTCAATCCACAGCAGAGCCTAATACCATTCAAGCATTTTCTGCAAGTGTAATAAGCAAACTCAAATACATGATGAAAGTGGCACATGCCAATAATTTCACCATTTTACACTGCAGAGTAATTGAAGGATTTAATGAGAAACAAACCAATAAAAATAAATAGACCATGCGAGAGGAGGAGAAACGGATCTAAAATGGAAGTTGCTCCATTGTGAGTTTTAGGGGGTTTTGCATGGTTTGACCAGGAAAAAAAAAAATGCTGTTGGGACGATTGGCTGTTTATTTCTACTTCTTTTACATTTTGCAGTTTGATTTCCAAAGAGGAAAATACACGTCGCTCAATCCAGATTCGATTCTGCATCAATATGCTCTCCTTCTGCTGCCACTTCCAACAGATCTGTTATTTTTCCCGCTGAATTCTATGATGAACAGCATCTTTCTGCCTGAAGTTAGAAACTGTTTCTGTTGTGCTGGTATTTCTAAATAAGTCTGAGCATCCTAGCCTTTTAAATAATGGCTCAGAGTTCCTCCTGCTTTTGGAAACACCCATAAATCACGGTCCTCATGAAAGAAATTCTGATTACAAACTCCTTTGTCTCAGCAGTGCCCCTAAATTTTGACCATGTACAAACGTCTCATTGAAGGATGCCACCAGCACCCACGTCGATACCGAGCAGGGGCTAAACACCCTTGGACAGAAAGAACATTATGGCCTTACATCTTTTTGAGGTACATTTTTGGTAACCCCAGCGCTGGATCAAGCTTTCAATCGGTCTGACCTAGCAAAATCTCAGAAATGGATTTCAAAAAAAAAATTTTAAAAAAATTTGGAAAAATAAATAAAAGAAAAATTTGACATTTACTTCAGCCACCGTGGAGCTGATGCCACAGTGACAAAGCAGGGGTGGCAGAAGCGGCACGGCTCATCCCCAGCGGGATTTTGGTAGGGCAGAAGATCAGAGATGCTTCCAACTGAGTCTGGGGTGACCTTTTGGGAGGAGGAGGTCAGATTGCAAAATAATAGCCCAAAATTTTGAGGGACTAAGGAGGACGTGGGAATGGTTAGTAAAGGCCAACAAGTGAACTGTTTGTCACTTGCCATCTCCACTTGAACTAGAGATATTTATTCTTTTTTGAAGAAAGGTAAATGGGTGAGAAATGTGGACCAGAATGGGCTCCTTGCTCAACAAGCGCACGAGGTGGGCAAAGACAAGCCTGATAAACTTGTATATTCAGAGCAAACGTTTTAAAAACTGAGTGCTGTACACCTGGTAAAAGAAACAATAAACCATAATCTCATCTCTAAAGGGGATTATTTTCAGCTGCATTGTTTTGGTGTTTTTCCTTGTATGCACAATTGAAAACACTGACTTGTAGTAAGTTATTGCTTTGTGCGGTGCTTTGGGAAAGAGGGAGAGGGCAGGTTCAAAGACCGAGTGCGGAGAGGGCTCTCCCTGGACAACTGAGGTCCAATCTCAGTGTACAGGTCAGCGACCCTTTTATAAAATCTTTGAAGTGCTTTCTTGAAGAGTATTGACTGACCAAGGCCTTTTTTATTTCATACCAAGTTCAAATGTAATGTGTTTATGAGCATAATGCACAAATCAATGAATCAGGACATTCAGATTATTTAGATCGAGCTGAGAGCGTGCAGCATACACCAAAGCATCTTTCAAACCATTGATAGCCTTCAGAGGAATGTTAGAGCTCGCTATGTCGCTTGCAAGATAAGCATTTTACAAAACAGGGTTGACTCTTTACTTGTCAAGATAACAAGTTTTGCCACGACAATGAAATAGCAGTTATTGTTTTTCCTTCCTTGTCAAGCTGAAGGCTACAAATATTTTAAATCCCACTTTCCTCTGTCTTCACAGCAGCAAACTTCATCATCATCATTAATAATAACAATAATAATAATAATTATAATTAATATAATTTCAAACATAGAATGGCCTAGGCTGGAAGGGGCCTTAGAGATCATCGAATCCAACCTCCCTGTCATGGGCAGGGACGCCTCTCAACTGGATCAGGCAACACATGGGGACCCAACAGGGATTGAACCCGCAGCCTTGGTGTTATCAGCACCACGTTCTAACTGAGTGAGCTAAACAGTCCTCTCAATAGTGTGGAGCACAGGGACTTTTCTATACCCTGTTCTCATACAGAGCAAAACCATTCTCTTTGTCCCATAAATATTTTTTCTGCAAATTTAATCGGTATTACAAGTAGAATTCAGCCTGTGATACTTTCTATAGAGGCACCAGTGAATAGAAAATTCATTTTTTTGCTGGGGTCCTGTCTCTTCTACCTGAAGGACACTGTGCCTCTTCTCCACCCATGACAACAAGCACACATCTCGGTCTCCCATCGCAAAACTGAATCACATCCTACAAACTGAGCGGATGCTGTGGTTGTCCCCAAGCTCCATCACTCCAGGCTGAACTTCTTTTGCCTGTCCCCTATTCTCCTGCCTTCCTGGCCAGCAGCAGCCCACGGCCCCTCGTGGCACAACATATCTACGGGCTCTGCAGCTGCTGCAAGGGCCAGAGGCAAAGTTCCTCCCCAGAACTCCTTGACTTTGTACATTCAGGGTGAACCAAAACTGTTTAGAGAAGATGGATTATAGAATAAGAAGTTATTACAGTACAGCACAAGGTCAGTTGTACTTTCAGTGCCAACAAGTTAGAAAGTTCTCACATTTTTGGCAGGAACACCTTACTAATGAAATACAAACCATCATGTTATGAATGTTTTTGCAATGTTTTAAGGGACCTTACTCGAGGACCAGACAGACTAAATGTTCGTGGGCTTGCTTCTCGTGCTAAGTGTTTATTTTTCACTATCCCAATGGGGAAAAAAAAAGAACTGAAATTGCTCTTATGTCAAATTCATGGATGCATAAACGTGTGAGACGGAAGAACTGAGTATTATTCTCACTCCCGCCGTGACTTCTGGCAGAGAAAGTGTCTCACAGAGAGCTGGGCTGCAGGTTGCAAACCCTGACACTCGTCAGAACTGGACTTTTCAATTCAGACATCCTCAGCCTTGCTTTTCCTCTTTTCCAGGATGGTTTCCAAGGAGCCCTGGCTGGGTAATGGCCAACCCCACCGTGGACTCCAGCCCTTCCAATGCAGAAAGGGAAATTTCATTCCGTGGTGCAAACCCCTTTGGAAAACTCATCCCAGGAACAGCACAGTCCTGAGCAAGGTGGGAGCAGTTGTTCCCATAAGCATATTCGTTCATTCTTTGAAGGACAAAATTTGCATGCATTTTTACATGCAAACTAGGAGTGTTTCCCATACCTGTGATTGGGTTTTTGCCCTGGGTGCTGTTACTGCTGCTTTAGATATGAAATGCCCCAGAGCAAAACCCTAGCCAAGGTTCCACTGGTTGCCGGAAGGGTTAATAAAAATTTTAGTCATGCTATAGCACACCTTTATTATGCTCTAGCAAAAAGCATTAGCAGAAAAGTCAAAGTAGCAAGCAAAAGCTGTCGAAATCTTGAACAGATTCCAGTATAACCAGTGCACTTCATCATTCTTGCAGAGACCTAATCGAGACAAATATTTCAGCACTGGCTAGGACTTGACTCACCCCACCACGAATTAAATTGGTCATTTCCAGAGAGCTGGGAGAAATCCCTGTGAGCAGAGCAGCTCCTCCAAAGAAAAAAAAAAAAAAGAAAAAGGTTGGATTTCAGGCAGAAACCAGTGCCTGCCAAAGCAACACCTACCCCAGCTCACCTATTGCCATCCCCTGGCACAACACGTGCCCGAGTGCCCACCGACGCTTCCCAGAAAATCCCAAATCAGAGTTCAAAACCAGGAATTTCTGGACGTGGTGGCAGCTCACCCTCTGGTTGCCAAAAGCAGAGGTAACGGGCAGAGTGCTCCAGGAACATCGCCCATTCATTATCCTACAATCTATCCTGTGATCAGCTTGCCAGCTCGTATTTTGGTTGCATGAGGTGTGTTTTTATTGTGAGCCTCCAACTGAAAATTTACGGAGTTCTCAGATTGTCTGAGTAAATAAATATAGAGAATATTAGCGTGTCACACAGTGAGAGTACACGGCGTGTTTCAGTCTGGTGTTGCAACGTTGCTTTTTTTTTTCTCTCATTTTTTTATCAATGGGGGATTATAAGGTAGGCATTTCCACTGCTTTAGCTGTGAGCCAATCCATGTCAGTTCTTGATATTACGGGGGAAAAAAAGCCATGTCACTTCAGTACCAATCAGAATTTCATTTCTGGCCTCGACTGCATAAACCTTTCTCGGGAATGCCAGGACAAATAATCACGCTGTATCTCCTGAATGCTCATTTTTCGGTCATACCGAAGAAGATTGGCGGGTATGTTGCGTGGTTCCAGTGTAATTAGTCTTTTTTAATGAAATGGACCCTGGATATATTCCACTGCGGAGCTTCAATAATAGAATTTAAGTGAAAGTAATTTCAAAGTGCAACAGTAGTTTACATATTAGTTATTGTATAAAGAAAAAAAAAAAATGCTCTGCTGTTCTAGGTTAAATGCAATTAACATCCAGGCCTTCTGCGAGACTCCTGGGAGAGAATGATTGGTTTGGCAGGTTATTTCTCAGGTTTTGATAAAAAGAAAAAGAAAACACGCATTATTTTAACTATAGACCCTTGCAGAAAATATTACAGCACTCTCTAGATTCAAGACCTCAAATCAACTTAGTAGAACACAACCATAACTCCAGAATTTTTACTAATTAACTATCACTCAGAAGCACAATTGCCACTTGAGCTGCTGCCTGTGTAATATTGCATATAAATAGAATTTTGCAGATCTGAGTAGAAGTCAATTCCTTTCTATTTAGCATTCACTGTGAGAGGGGTGGAAAGAGTTTTCTCTTTGGTTTGGCAAAAACATAGAATGCAGAACCCTGATCAGGGAACAAACAGCATGGTAATTACAGGAAAACATATCCATTTCCTCCCTTATTTCATGTAGCTGTATCATAAATGCAAAGAAAAAAATGTGGTTTCGTGAGAAAGACAGAAAGTACTATCATAAAATTAGTGTGAGACTGTTCAAATGTACGTAGAAGGATTTTTTTTATTGTTACCTTTCTTTGTTTCTAGTAAGCACTTTTTAAAAAAACGACGTATTTTCTCGTTTGAAAAGTTAAGTCTTTCACTCCCAATTGTTTCCACAAATCTTACTTCTGCAGTTATCTAGGAATAAAAAAAATAACTCTTGCAGAATCTATTAACTAGTTTGATGGGGACTTATTGCAAAAGACCTCACAAAAAGTTGCTCATTCTTGGTCACATAGGAATGCTTAGATCAAATCCCACTATTTTAATGTTTCTGTAGGGGAGGAAAAAAAAAAGGTGTGATTTAGGCCAAACACAAAACTCTGTTTTCATTGCTTTCGGACACTTTCTGCAATGTTGATGGCCCTTCACAGGTTGTTAAACACAACCCCTGGCTTGGGAAGTCCCCGGGATGCCGATTGCTGGAGCTGGGAGAGCAGGCAAGGAAAGTCTCGCTAAATGTCTCCCCATCCCTATATTCATCCTTAAGCAGACAATGAGACAGGGGATTGGACCAGACGAATTATTAATATAGCCCACAACAGCTATTCCTGCAGTGTAACCAGAGCATTTTACCTTTAGGAAATTGCAGCACGGTTGTGTTTAAAACCCACTCGAGTTAATAGAAATATTCTCATTGACTTCAGCGAGCTCTGGACCGCTCTGTCGGATGCGTATTTTCACCTTGACCTTCAGTCAACGCAGAAAAATCCGATTTGTAGTCAAAGTTAGTCATCTAAAACGTAAAGAGAAGTGGATACCTCCACAGGACAGTTAATTTAACCTTTAAAGAGGAGGCTAAAATATCCCCTTCCCTCCATCAACTACAGAAATATCTTGGATGTAAAGCCTGAAATAGATACTCAACTCTTAGACGGCTGCAATAATCGAGATGGCTCCATCCCTGGAGGCACGATGGGTGACAGTAATGACACAGTGAACTTGATCAGCCCAACAATAAAAGGAATAAATTCCCAAAGGGAAAAGCAAGGTGCAAATAGACCTGGAAAATTCTCTATAAAAGGCCAGGTCAGAACCACTGGATGCAACATTTGTGTTTGGAGTAGTTTTAGGGGCAACCTAAGTTATTCCAGGCCTCCAGGATACTTTGTCCTTGCTTTGTCAGACCTGCTGTGTGGGTTTTCTGTGCTTTTCAGTACCCAGGTGAGAGGACAGAGGCTTTTGTGACCTGCACACGGGACGTCACCACTGCAGACCCATTTCCCACATTCTGCAGGCACTTGTCTGAGCTGGCCTCTTCCAAAACCTCCATAAACCATCACATGTCTCAATCTGACAAATTTCCTCAGGAAACACAATTCGAGGGCTTGTTTATTTTGCTATTATGAGTATGTTTTGCTACAAGAAATTACACTTAATTATGTTATAATATTTTCAGAACTGTTAATATTAATGTGTTGAAAAGCATTTTTGCTTAATTTTTACTGGGTGTTCTTGTATAATTGATAGGGAATTTGTTATTAAATCTTTTATTTGACTGATTACTTAATCATTCCCACATGGTTATTGAAGACAATCTTACATATAATTAATTTCACTAATAGAGACTCCCCATGTTTTCCTTCGTAGGCCAGAGTCTGCATGGTTATCATGTAATTTAAGGCTTTCCTGGGGCAGCTTTAAATTATGCACATATTTGTATTAATTATATATGGCCAGATTCTGCTACCTTGTATATAATGGCTAACACCCTCTTCTGTAAAGAGTTCCTCTGAACTCAGTGAAGCTCCTTGCCACCAGATCGGTCTAATAAGAAGTGGTAGAAAGCAAATGCAATTCTGGAGAGAGCTGAACTACCATTTCTGGATCAGAAATATGACAGCCCAGGAAGGGGCAAGACACAGGGAAGGGACTTTCTCTTTACCCACCCATGAAATGCAAAAAGAGAGGGCATCCAGTGAGCACCAAAGGACCACGGGCCATGTGTGCATATGCGATAGGGAGAAAATTATGTTCAACATCTTGAGAAAGCACAGAGTTATCAATCAGGTGACAAGCCAAACCCATGACAGGATGCTAAGTAATGCACCTGATGCCAATTATTGACTCCCAATGACAAATCGGTTTTGCATATTGCATATTTTTCCTCCAGACTGAAGCGCAGAGGCACTTCAGATAACAGCTACCTACAGCATTGTACCGGTGAGGGAAAAGGGAAAGAGCATGTGAGAGGCAGACTCACGAGGAATTAACATGAGCGGCATCACCTCGGCCAGACGTAATTTGCATTCTGATGACAGCAGCAGGCTCTGCAAAACCCCAGGTCTCCACCGAAACCGGGAAACCACAATCAGCTCCATTGTCCATTTACACACTTTGCTCAGGCACGCCTACCGAAACCAGCAGACCCAAGGATGCTCGATGGTGTTGAATCTGTTTCCAGAGCTATGCAGGCTAGTTTAAAGCTTCTCTTCAATGAGATGTGAAACAGGCTAACATCCCTCTAAAGGACTCACAGAAATTCCTCCTCCTAAACATAACCTCTGTCACAGCAAAGCTCAGTCTTGGTCCTCATGATACATGGCACACCCCTGAGATTTGGCTCTGGTCAACTTGTTCAAGTGACTGAGATCTTGCAGCTCAAGGAAAGGTGCAAACAGGTTGGAAAAGCCACAGCAAAGCTTCCCTTCTCCTATCTTCCTTCCTCCTCCCAAATCTACTTGTCAGACATCTACATCTAGACATTGAGGTGCTGGAGTGTATCCAAAGAAGAGCAATGAAGCTGGTAACGGGTCTCAAGAACAAGCCTTATGAGGGGGGCCTGAGGCAACTGGGATTGTTTAGCCTGGAGAAAAGGAGGTTGGGGGGAGACCTTCTCATTCTCTACAACTACCTGACAGGAGGTTGTAGTGAGGTGAGGGGCAATCTCTTCTCCCAATTAACAAGCAATAGGACGAGAGGAAACCTCAGGTTGCTCCAGGGGAGGTTTAGATTGGATATTAGGAAAAAATTCTTCCCCAGAAGAGTTATCAAACCCTGGCACAGGCTGCCCAGGGCAGTGGTGAAGTCATCATTCCCAGAAGTATTTAAAAAACGGGTAAATGTGCTCAGGGACATGGGTTAGTGGTGGGTCTGGCAGCACTGGGGTAACGGTTGGACTCCATGATCTCAAAGGTCTTTTCCAGCCTAAAGGATTTTATGATTCTATGTCTAGGGTGGATCAAAACCTTGGCTCCTGAACTCAACCCCTTCTCCGCACATCACATCTTGGGGCTGTTTTAGCAGATGCAGGTAGATACAGGCCATGACCTGAATCCAGCTGCTGAGATAATTCACTGAAGTCAACAGGATGGGGCACGGAGCTCAAGTTAAGCATGTACTCGAATCTTTGCAACATCAATGCCATAGCAAGAACTTTTTAAATCAATTTATTCTTGGGGAGCTGAGTGGAGCATGAGCTGCATACAAAAGAGTGGCCACGATAAGTTCATTTAAGAAAGAGGCTCTTCCTAGCTAACATTTTAAGCTGCCCTCAAGCAATTCTCTGCCATCCAGCAGTATATCTGAAAAAAAAATGGTCTTATGAACCCAACTCTGTAAAAAAATTTCCCAAACAAGCAGCGACTGTGTTTGGTGTCTGTGGAGGGATGAAATGTTTTATTCTCCAAAATTTTTGATTAAAAAAATTGCCAACTGAAGCCTTACCTGGTATTTTCAGTGTTTAGCTGTTTTGTTTAATTTAGGGGATTCCAGTAAGCAAGTGATTTTTGAAGTTGAGGCCTGTGAAAGCCCTTCTTACACCCCATTACTCAAAACCTCAAACCTACAGAGGCAGCATCGCGCCCCCTCCACTACGACCACCATGAACGTGGGCGATAACCACTATTTGTCCCCACACACTATTTAAATTCTGAGACACCGACAAACTATAACTCACAGGAAACCATTTTAAATTATTATTATTCAAAGGCTTGTAAAGTGTATCTCATCATTAAACAGAATAATAAATAAAAATAATGACTGGCTTTCAAGCCAGGAATGTAAAGAACACACTTTCCTGCCAAAGGGTTGGTTCATTTTACTAGGTTTTAATTAAAGCAAAATCCATCCTTTGATTGTTAGGTTTAGGGAATGGTATTTGGGGTTAGGAACTGGAGGAAATCCCTTATTCTGTATTGTCTCTGTTGCCATATGGACTGAGCTATAGGTTGCTGAAGAGAAATATAACAGCCCCACGGATACTTTACAGTACCAAAACCTAGCTTGGGGCTACACATCCCCAGATGAAAGACGACGGCTCCATGAGAAGAAACAAGAAATTTGTCAGCGTGGCTGTTTGAGGAGCATGGAGGAAGGGGTTAAAGGCGGCAGCAGCAGGGCAGGCAGGGGGGGACGCGGCCCCCAGCCCAGCCCTGCCTTGCCCATGGTCAGCCGCCTCCTGTAATTCCATTAGGGTGCGAGATTCAAATGCAGAATTAGCTGTTGCCTACGCAGAATTATGTTAAACATGGCCCAGACTGAAAATCAATATTCTGCTTAAGTAACTGGCCCTCCAGTAATTTAATGAAGCTAAATTGCATTACACGGAGGTAAGGTGGTGGGGGACCATTTTGTCTCAAACCTTCCATTATACAGTGACTGTACAGCTGTATGCCTAAAGAGAAATTAAACACATACACTCATTTCTTCTTGAAGTTGGAACAGTGTTTTTTACACTGGATTACTTGTCTCCTTCCCTAATTTAAAACTACAGTAAATAATTTGCAGCCACGTAATTAGGAAGGAGCCACAGTCTCATAATAAGAGGGAAAAATTGCTACCAGAGTATTAAAGGATTTTTTCTTACTTTGCAAGAAAAAAAATGAAAAAGGACATTAAATGTTAGATCTGTATTAAAAATGTAATTCTAAAGGGTTTAAATCTATGACATGTCTACACTGAATTAATTAAATTCATGATCTGATCAAGGACTGAAAAGCTACCTTGGAGCTATCTCTTAAAAATGCTATGTATGTACATGTCAAAATAGGAATTAAAAAAAAAGCAGGCCTTTGATTTATTGGCAACTCATGCATGCATTATTGTGCTCCCTTGCCTTGTAGTGGGAGGGAAGTCAAAGTTTTATAAAGCACCTGAAACCTTCTCCGCGTGCCTCTTTATTAAAGGAACTTCCTCACAGAAGACGGCTGCCCCGCAACTCCGAGCTGTCCGCTATGAATATGATCATGGTGACATCCACAACGACTTAACTTGTGTTAAAGCTGATTGACAAGAACAAAGAGGGCACAATTACATTATGCAGTACTTGTACTGCACCCTCTTTTATTTATTATTCAGCTACAAAACTTCAACTGGAAGAAACACTTCAGAGTTTTGTGTCGAGGAGACAGAATTAAATTGACAATAATTCTGCGCCGTGCGGTATGAAGTTATGCTGATTAGAGATTACTTCCCCCCTAAATCATTTGTCACATTGCCTTATATAAGGGTAAAACAGACTTCAACCATGTGTAGCTGCAGCGGTATCTTTGGGGAAATGCAGGCAGCAGAGTATGTATTGTTTAAAGGGGAAAGAAGTGATTTGCATGCTCAATCGCTATTTTTCTTGCCTGTCCGACTACCAGAATTTTCCTTCTATACTTAAAAGGCAGTTAAACAAATGAAATTTATTTGTGCCAAATCTAAAGTGAAAAGGGAGGCGTTTAAAAGCACGTGTCTATTTAACACATTAGAGGGCATCCCCGTTCTGAGAAAGACACGCCAACGCGGGCTGCACGATGCAAAATTAGCAGGAAAAGTGGCAGCAACGGCTCGGGTCAGGCTGGTTCCTCACAGCCTGAGCAAGCAGCAGCACCTCACCTCTCCAGCTCCTTTTTGGAAAAGCTCCTGCAAAGTCCCCAGTGCCACCCCCTCCGCGCAGCGGAGCTGCTCCAGTCTCACACTTTAATTCCAGGAGCCATTGTCAGGCAGGAGAAGCAATCAAATCTATTCACTAGGTTATTAAAATGAAATTCTCTGATTCTACGAAATTCCATCACTGTCGCCGGACTAAGATTTGCCCAGAGCATGTTGAAACCACCCAAAACAGAGGACGAGAGTCAAGTGCCTCCTGCCCCTGTTTCCTCCAAGTGCTTATGAGCCAAAGCTTTATATCTGACATCCGAATATTCAGGGTATTAGCTAATAGAGATGGCTTTGCCTGTTCCTTCATGGCCCCATGCACCAGCCCTTCACATCCAGGCAGCCCCACAAGGCGACAGGTCCCATCACCCTCCCACAGTGACACAGCTGTGGCTGCAGAACCCATATTTGAAATTCCCACCAGACTGAGGGGTGTTTTCCCTCTCCCCGGTATTATTCCTGCAACGACACTGTCCCGGTTGGAGGTGGGAATGTTTGGTGAGGGCTTGGTGCTGCCTCCAGCCTCACGGGAGCATCTCCTTTACCTCCTAGGAATGGTCAGTCTGCATCGGCATCACCACCATCACTTTTGCCAAATGACAGTTGCGATGAGAGAAGGAGATGAAAAATTCAGTCTTTCTCTCTCTCTCTTGCATGTTATTGATTGAAAGGGGAAAAACTTCCAGGAGAAATTATTTTTACACCCTTAAATACCACCTAGCAGATCTATATTTCGTCTCCGTTTCGCTCAAAAGATCTTTTACTCCCTTATTTCTTCTGGAATGGCAATTCAATAATGTGTAACTGAGCATTTATTAATTACACGCCAGTTTAAAGAACTATTTTGAAGGGAATAACTACTCTCAGAAATCCTAAAACACTTTCTGTTTGATTTCTGAGTGCATTATAAGCGAGACGTAGCCGTACCCTGCAAAGCTGGGTTCCTGGCTTGTACTTGCCACTAGGAATTAAAGAATTTTTTTCCCCCATCTTACTAGTTTAAATGCATATTCAGCAAGGGAAACACATCTTGTATTTTATAACGCAAGACCCTATTGAGCAAAATATCCCACCATTTCTTTTTCCTTAAGATGCACCTTCACATTTAATGATATTTCCTTTGGGATTTTCATCAACTGTCAGTCAAAAAAAACCAACCAAACTACTTTTTTTTTTTGGTGAAATACCTTGACTGATGAGTTTAGCGTTTTCTTTCTGCTCATATTTACATTTAGTGTTTTGATGATGTTAAATTCTACAAATGAGTGCAGCTCTTAAGTGTTCCTTTCAACACTGACTGCCTTTTCTGTTTGATTTCTCTTGCTGATGGTGTGTTGTCAATGCTGAATGCTGGAATTGTTGTTGAGCAGGCACAGCTGGATGAATTAAAGTCTCTGCAGTAACTCAAACCAGAAATGACTTCATCCCTAAACTTTCCATGTAGCACAGGTCAGAGCTCCGAGTAGGGACAAAAATAATGGGGTTACCAGAGAAAGAAAAAGTCAAAAGTACAAGTCAAAATATCAAAAGCAGTTTGCCTTGTGCTGCTGCAGTAATTTCCCTCCGTGTTACCAACAGGCTCTTTCACAGGGTGAAGCCCTGATGGAGACATTTGATAAGCAATTATATTTTAGGTTCAAATAGAGTATCTGCGTGCGTGCAGATACAGAGCACTGCACGCTTATCTTATTAGCTATTTACTTAAATTATCTGTTGGGTATCCTAATACATAACTATTTGCACCTAAAGATACAATCTATTATTTTTTTTGGCAAAAAACAAATAAAAGCGCGAAGCACAAACATTTCCTTCCCCATTCGTTTGGAGCTCATCACAAACACCGCAGCATTTTGATGTGATTTTTAAAAGGTAACATATTTAATTAACACAAAGCAATTTCTAAAGTAAATACAAGCCAGGTATAGAGTAATTAGGAGTTGCTGTGTGCTCCCTGACTGGGGCGGGCAGGGGAGGTGCATGTGGGGGGTGATGTCCTCACCCTGGACCTGCTTCTTCTCCTTGACCCACCCTCAACAAATGCTCTGGCTTCATTTCATAAAAGTACTTGCCCCGCTGCAGGAGCTGGAAAATATCCTATCAAAACATTTCATCCGTTTCCTTCTTTCATCATGAAAGGAAAAAAAAAAATTCATCCTCAATATTTTCACATTTTAAAGGGGGCAACAGCAGGAGTGGTCCCCTCTTCACGCACACCCTCAGGTGCCCTTTGCAGAATTTCCCGTTGAGCATTTCGTGCTCTCTGATGTCCACGTACAAAAGAGGTGACATCCCTCATCAGCGGCCACCACACCAACATTTTTAATCTTTTCCTTAAGTACGTGTGAAGGAGTTTCCTGCAATTCCTGTATATGCCCCAACCTGTCCGGTCTCTGCTGGGTTGGACGTGATTTTTCACACCCGCACACAACACCAGCATTTCTCCATCGCTGGCTGGAGCTGATACAGCACCAGCCTAACATTAGATTTTGTTAAAAACACAGGTTCAAAAAAGTCTTTTGACACGTACATGTTCGAGGGCCTCTAAAACTCTGTGTTCTGCATTGAAATTAATTCACGTTATCAATAGACAGGAATTCCTGAAGCTTAAATTGTGATGGGCTGTTTACTGTTGCTATTTTGAGAAGAAACAGCCTCGTGTAAGCACAGACTTGGGAGATGAACCCAAGAGGACAAGTGAGAGTTACATTTTAAAAGAAAGTTAAAACTCCCAATAGTGAAAAAGTTCACTGGTGTAATGTTAAACCCTTGACCATGCAGGGCTATGTGGTATTTTCCATTTTTTCCTCTAATATTTGTCTGTATTTCAGGTGTGTCGTAGTAAATTTACCTGTTTGCAAAACCTTGCAGCTGGGACTTTAGGCAGATCCGATGGGCAGAATCGAAGAAGCACACACTGAAGCGGGAATAGCTGGGTGGTATCAGAAGTGTAAACACCAATTAATAGTCATGTACACAAGAAAATCTGCCAAAACCTGGCCAATAACTATGCTCTGCTGATCAACACAAATCTAGCTGGATAGCTGTCGGTCCGTACCCTCGAATTTCCATCCATGGTGATGGCAGAAGTCACAGCACGTTAGCCCTGGTGCAGAGGTGATGACTTTGACAACAAACTTCTCATCCTTTCTTCCTCCCCACAGCTCTTGGCAAGGAGCACAAGCCACAAGTCCTGCTCTGAAGGGGTATGTGGCATGGGGGGTCTCCTCTTACAACATCCCCAGGTTGAGGCAAGACAAGGCTTTGTGGTTGGTGCAGGTGGTCCCACAGAAGTCCTCATGGTCTCACCAATGCTGGCACCAAGGAGCTCAGTCCTGCAAGCTTATGCCCAACTCTGGGCAGTCCTTGGACTTGCAATGGTGTCTGACCGAGGAAAAGGACAGGAGCTCTTGGCAGGGAATTTGACTACAAGGGAAGAGGAGGGTCCACCTGCTCGTGCTGGGGCTCAGCTCAGCCCATGCAGGTGTTCCCAATCTGCCTCCAACCTGCTCAGAAGATCTTCACCTGGGTTCCCATTGCTCCACCTGTGAATCACTGTCTTCTTTTAATCCAAGGAGTTGAGAAACAATCTGAATTCTTAGGAAGCCTCTACTCAGAAGCACCATGGCTACGTCACCAGCCCTGAGCCCATACAGAAACAGCTATCCCACCCCCTGCAGTCCCGGCTCAGACTTCGCACCCCACGTCCCCCCATCTCTTTCAGTGATGCTGGAAACCAATTTTAGGGCAACTTTGACAGAGCAGTAAGATCTTATTTATACAGCAAACACAGATGTGATGCTGCTGAGGAGAATCTTCTAGCACCCTGCACGTCAGCCTCTGCTCACATAGTGCAGCTCTGGGTGTGCACGTGCACTCAGGGTTGTTTGTGGGGCCAACAGACCTTCCTGATCTGAAAAAATGTGTGATTTTAACTCGTAGGCTGAGGTTCTCCACTTTGGAGGCCTGCATGTTTGTGCTGAAATTTATTTTTTGATTTCAGGAGCTATTTATGAGTTCGACTCTGATGTACTCGCCCTGATCTGAGCCTAAAACATTTGCCTAACGTTCATGCTGTCCTGCCAGCTTACCTGAAATGGGTTTCTGGCCCAAATCGCACATTTTTCCTATACTGATAATGGTGGTTTCATGCAGAGACTGTGGTCAGTTCTGCAGGGGCTGAGAGCAGCCCAAGAAGCTCTGTCCGCCCGTCCTCCACACTGGCCAACTTGTGAGCACTGAGAGGTGGTGTTTCATAATGAGGTTTTTAAAAACGAGTAAAGTTTGGAAAGCTCCAGTGCACTGAAGGGAAGAGTACTTTGCAAATACGTTAAATGTATAATTTTTTTTTGCATGAAATTTACTCATCCATCACTCCTGAAGCCCTGTGAGGAGACTGGTTCCCCAGCACCCAGAGGAAGAGAAGGTGGCCAGCAGCTTTTGGAGCAGGCTTCCAGCCACATATCTTTTGCCAGTCGGATTTATCCCATGTTTAATCTCAGATTTGGGACCAAATTGTGGAAATTACCAGTTTTACACATGTTAAAAGCTAAAATTCATTTCCATGGAACAACTTAGAAAAAGAACATGAAGCACCGAATCCTACATCCCTTCTGCATTCCAAATATTTAATGAATGGGAATTTTTAGGTTTGTGAGATCCAGCTCTTTGCAGCTGTGACTCCCTTGGTATTTCCACTCAAAATTTTATTTTCAAGGCACCGTAATTATATGTAAAGTTTTTCTTGGATCTGAAAGACAAAAAGCCCTAACGTGTCAAAGGCTCAGCCTGGGAGAAACAATTGATCTGCATAGAGATGGAAAGACATTTTCAGAAGGGAAATCTGAGGGTTTGACACTTTTTTCACTCTTACATGAAGTTGCATTGGTTTTGAACTCACATTTTATCAACGGCAGAATTCACTTTGGTGTAAATCTTATTGATTTCGGCCACACTTTATTCCAGGGACAGTCGCGATTTCATTATTCTGTTACAAAGCACATTAAAAATAAAGTGTAGGTGACAACTTTATCACTTAAGTTGGCATTCGTTGTATACATGTGAGGGTTTTTTACTTTTTTTCTTAAGAGGAGGTTCATTTGGATTTCTAGCATATAACCATGAGTATATACGGCAGTCAAAGAAGCTATAGCCTGTCATTTCAATAAAACATGTATGAAAGCATCCCTAAGCACCTCCTGACATGCCAGGAATATATGGTGTAAGAGTGCGTCCGTGTCAGTAGCGACAAGATGAACTTTAATGGCTCTAAACCAGTCTTTACGGTTTACCATACCTGAAATCCATTTTATAATGAGTGCTCAACAAGATACAACGGTTTTGCAAGTTTCCTCTTCCTTTTAACTCACCCCAAGGTGCCTCGCCAAAGGAACAAACCTCCAAATTGTGGGTGATCTTTCCAGAGAAGTATTATGTGCTGAAATACTTATTCACGACAGATAAATTAAGAATAAGGCTTTAGTCTAATCCTTAAGTTTCCTTCCGTGGATTTTAAGAGAGACCAGTGCTGATATTTTACTGAAGTTTTAGAGGAAGGTTTTGAATTTTGTCAGGCTGCTCTGGACTTAGAAAATGCAGGGAGAGGGAAGAGGTTCTCTAAATCCACAATAGACACCAACGGTATTTGAAGTTGAAACAAAAGCAGAATATGAGTTTTCCTACCATGATTTCACCTCGATCCTGCACTCTTTATCCATGGAAAACAACAGGGTTGTCAGCAAAGAACAGGGCAGCTGTGGCCAACATGGAGCAGGAGCATCCTCTTTGCAGCAGTCTCCTAGTACAACCTCTTGAAACTCAAGGCTCTTGACACACATCAGCTGAGCAAGCTCATCCTCCTTGTAGGAGGTAATGATGTGTAAGGAGTCAGGTGTAGGCACCTACTTTAAAGAAAGACAAAAAAAGGTTCAGATTTCCAGCAGAACTGGAAACAAATAGCAGGTATCTTCAATGGAATTGTATTTCCCCAGCCACACCTGGTTTATTTATTCAGGGAGAACTGTGCATACGTGAGTGAAAAGAAACCCCCATCTCTGTCAGCCCCCATCGACCTTCGTGACAAAGGCTCTGCTGACTGGTGCTTTGTGATGGCTTCTGCCCCTGCAAACCTTTCCACATGGGGAACCTGTGCTGCTGCATGTTGAAACGCAAAATTTTAGAAACCGAGTCCCTGGGTGGTTTTCATGACCCACAAAGGAATGAAACGCAGGGAACCTCTTGCTGCCAGGCACCAGGAGCCTGAGGAGCAGAGCTGGGCTGTCCCGTGCCTCGCAGGGAGGCCAGAAACGCAACCATGTCTTATAACAATGTGTGTTGGGTGGTTTGTTTTAAGTCTTTTTGTCTTTTAGATATAATGGAGAAGGAGAAGAAAGAGAGGGAGAAGGAGAAGGAGAAGGAGAAGGAGAAGGAGAAGGAGAAAAAAAGAAGAAAAAGAGGAGGAAAAAAAAAAGAAGAAGGAGAAGGAGAAGGAGAAGGAGGAAAAAAGAAGAAAAAAGAGGAGAAGAAAAAAAGAAGAAGGAGAAGGAGAAGGAGAAGGAGAAAAAAAAGAAGGAAAAAAGAGGAGAAGAAAAAAAGAAGAAGGAGCAGGAAAAGGAAAAGGAAAAGGAAAGGAAAAGGAGATGAAAAAGAAGGAGAAAGAATGATTGACTATTGCCTTGGAGGCCATAGCTTTGGAGAAATCTGATCTCCTCAGTCTCTATCGATGCTGCAGAGATCCCTGGGGAAAAGCACCCCTCCAGGTCCCCCCATCCACCATCCTCAGGGACTCAGGAGACCCTCTCTGCCATCCAAACGCTCTCCCTGCACTCCACCTCTTTCCAAGCACCGTTTCTCACCGCTGCCTCCCTTGCACCCTGCTCTGAGCACTCAGAAAACAAGCTCAGCTCCTCCAAGGGACACCCCTCGTCCTCCTCCCCCTTGAAAAAGGAGACGGAGCATCTCTTCTACGGATGCAGGAGGTGCCCGGGTTCCAATCCCAGAGGGTGCCCTGTGGGTGCCGGGCCCAGGGGCTGGATGCACCCACGGGGGCAAGGGAAGGAAGCAACTAGAAACAAGCCACTTAGCGTCTATTTAGAGCCTGGGAGCATTTGCGAAAGCCATCCCCATTACTGTTGAAAAGATGCAAATCTGGTGAAATAATCAGCTGTATGGCTGCAGGCTGTTTCTCAAGTACCCTGATTCCTTACAGGAGTGAAGGTATTAGTGTAAGACACACAGCAAGGCCAAGTTCATGTTGCTCAGAGGTAGCCCCTAACCAAACTCCACCAAGTGCTATAAAACAAGATTTGTTACCCTGGAAAGCATTGACAGTTCATCCAATAAAGCCTCCCCCAAAAACTAAAAAACAGAACCCTTAAGGCTGGTTGCAGGGGTGCAAAAAGCACCGCTCACAGGCATGTCTGAGAGAAAACACGCCGTGGTTGCCCCCACGCCCATTCCACGACGGACACCCATCAACTAATCGCTTTGCATCGGAATTTTTTCCGACAAAAAAAATCCCTTCGGAGGTTTAAGGATCCATTTGTCTGCCACTAAGAAGTACACACAGTGATGCAGGCACAAGATGTAGTGCTCGCTTTGTGTTTAAAGCTGGGGAGCAACCGAGGAGGAGCTCTGCTCCCAAAGCGTCGCGAAAGAGAGGAACGCGTGGCTTAACGCTGATGTACCCAGGTCTGCAGACCTCCCTCTCCACATCCCAGCTTCATCTGGCTGAACTTTAGGGAGAAAAAAAAAAAAGAAAAAGTGATTTGAGAATGTCTGAGGGTTAAATTCATTAAAAATAATGTATTTAAGAGGAAGATAAGGTTTAACACCAAAAACCAATTCTCTGAGTATTTATTTTTTTAAAATATGGTACTTAAAATGCTCTAATGCTTAGACTGTTTATTTAATTTTAACAATATCAAGTATATTCTCTAAACCACCGGTGCCCTCAGCATAGACAGAAGGTAAGCCTTCAGTCAAATAGTTTAATCATTCTGATTCTAGCCCTCCCTAAAATCAGTTTTTGCAGTCAATGACTTAAAATAACATCACTGAAACAAAAATACATATCCTATCATCAGGCTGTGCTTATGCTGTGCTTACAGCAGTGCAGAAGATAACAATGTAAGGCACCATTTCAAATTTTGAAATACTGTTTTCCTGTATGGCATAAGGAAAAAAAAAAAAACAAAAACAAAACAGTTCAAGTTGCTTTATAGCACAGTAATGGAATCAAGTGGAGTCGGAGAGGGTGTGTTTGTGCGCACAACAGGGTTTATGCCACAATATGCATCTTTATGTAGTTTTCTCACATTTTTCTCAGCGGACAGATATTGTGCTGTAGTTCTCAGAATACCTGAGAAAAACGTTTCGGGAGATTGCATTACTTGTCTATACAGATACTATAAGGAGAGCAAAATAGGCAAGGAGAGTCTTCATCATGTAAAGCCTTTTTTTGATTCCTCTCCCCCCCCATCTTCTGTAACAACATAAAAGATACTGTTATGACAAGTACTCTGGTAGTTCATTCTTTCATTTATAATTTAACCACAGCCTATATAACCTAATCAGAAAAATGTGGAGCATGATTAGTACAACAATCGAATACAGTTGGGCTCCTTGAGCAACTCAAAGAACAACACAAAAGAAAGGGAAAAAGAACAAGGGGGGGAAAGGCAAGAAAAAAAAAAAACGTCGCAGGCGTATCAGAAAATATGTGGTATTTCTTTAATATTTCATTTTAAACTACCTAATTGTGTTTTTAAGCTTCGGTTCCTGTAATTTTGCAAGACGAGGCATTCCAGTGAGAAAACATATGGTAAGGGATTTTTAAACCACATAGCTAGAGTGCATCATAGACTTATCTGCTGCTTTAGTGTCACAAAAATCCACCACTGAATTTATCCAGTCACCCATTAAAGAAAGAAAAGAATTAAAGGAAAAGGAGTTTTAAAATCCCCAAATGCTACAAGGAAAAAAAAAAACCAAAACACTACTGGAAAGTGGCATCGGGTTCAAGGCAGAAGCTGGGCAGATCGGTGAGACTTCCCCCGGCAGGAGAAGTGGCAATTAGCTCTCTCAAGGCTGCCGGTTATTTTGGGATACCGCGTGGTAAATATTGCAGTCGGTCGTGACAAACCAGCGTTGGCAACGACTTGTAACGGCGCCTCGGCTCAAAAATAAAGAGTTTTATGGAATCTCGCGGCCGGGATCGAGGTGAATTTTCAATCGTGCCCCTTCGTGCCATTTCCCCAAGGCACATTGGAGGCGTTTTCCAGGGGAGACACTGAATCAGTGCTTTATGCAACATTTTCTGTGGGGATGGCAAGAAACGATAGCGACAAACTTTGAGGTTTGGGAGAGGATGCTCCTGGGATGCGGCCGTGGGGTTGCTCCCGTCCCAGCAGCCTTCTCCTGGAGCTGACTGGGATGAGAAAGGTTTCCTTGAGCTGAGCCTAAGCTAAGAGGGGGACACGGCTGGGCTGGGCTGTAAAAGGGAAATTTCAGGCAACACCTCGAACAATGTCACCGCCACGAGCAGCCGAGGCGGTCGCCAAGGCATCAGGCCTTCGGATTCAGGGGAAAGCAGAGTTCAAAGTCACTTCTAGGGGCTGGTGGCAAACAAGGAAAGGGAGAACCCACAAGCCCTGGCTGAGGGCAGGGGTTTGGGATGGGCACGAGAAGGAGAAGAGCTTCCAGTTGTTTGTTCGGAAGGGCTGCCGCACAGATCAGCCCTTTGAAAACCTTCCCCTCGCGTACAAATGGCAGTGGAGCATCGTACACATCCATGCCAGCTCCTCCTCTTATTATCTAAATTCACCTGGAATTGGTCTTTCCTTTTTTTTTTTTTTTTTTCTTTTTTGCTGCTTATCTTGCTTTTAAAAGACAAACTCTTAACCCCTCGCGCTTAAAAGATTCCCCCAAGGTTGTCTGCTTTTGTTCCGCCGGGAATTTCTAAGTGTGAGGACTGAGAGAAGTGTAAGGTGTTAATCTTGATAATTAGTGCACAAAACCAATTAGAGGTCCGAAAAACCTTAAGGCACAGAAAGTGATTTTTTGTTTATTTGCTTACCTTATTAAGTTAAATATCTGTCTGAATTAATCACTAATGAATGTGAAGAAGGCTCAATAGCACCGGCTTAATGAACAGCAGTGTCAAATGCATTTTACAGGGCACCAAATCATTGGGCATAGCGAGCCAAGTCGCTATTCAAAATTACTTTTCTGCCCAATTTTCTGTTTGCAAAGCCCTAAATTATTTACATTTATTGTGCTTATTTAAGCACTTAAGTGGTATGAATGGAGTACAGGCACATTTTAAAAATAAAGAATCATTACGCAACCCTGCTGCTGGAAATTCGTGTCGTTCTCCCCTATAGGCTGCCTTCCCTCCCTCCCTCCTCCACCCCAAGCTTTCTTTTACAATTCTTGCAACACCCTGTTATTAGATTAAAGTTATTTTTGTCTTCAATTTATTATTTTGCGTACTTTCAGAGAAGCGCTGCAGGACTTGCATTAGGCACCCTGAGAACGGTCCCTTTCCCTACTTTGCTGGAGCAAAGTTTGTGTGTTTTCTGGGTACAACTGCACTGCATTTCACCGAAACAACTGCATTTTCACCCTCTTTCCATCTATTATTCACATCGTAAACATCTGCATTGTAAACGTCAGATGCACTAATTGTCATGTCTCCAGCTCTGGGTATTAAGTGAATGTGTTCAACATTACTCTTTTGGCTGGGAAAAAAAAAAATAAAAAATAAAAAATCCTACTTTTTCTATGAATACCTCTGAATGTGTATCTTTTTTATCTTCCGAGCAGGCACAGAGGCTTTTGCAGCTATCTCTTATGTCTTTTTTTTTTTTTTTTTCTTCCTTTGGAAAGCCTTCATGAGATCTTTCCCTGCTGCAGATTTTGGCTGCACGGACATAGGGGAGGAAGGTGAGCTCATTCATCAGCCCTGCGTTAGAGACACATAACGGAACATAACGGAAGGGAAAAAGGCTGGTAACAGAGGAGCAGAAAAAGTGGAAATTCGCAGCTTTCTAGGATCTAGTTAAAAGTGATTCTATGGTTCGGGGGTGTTTTTTTGGAAAAAAATGCAGCCTACAGAACAATCGAGTTAATGCTTTGCGGTAAAAGCGTTTGCAGGAGGAAAACTTTGTGCATTATTTTAGCAACAAAACGCTCTGCGAGAGCAGACGAGCTGCACGAAACCTCACGCGCACAAACCCAGAGTGGATGCACGCAGCTCCTGACTTGGTGCGTTAGTCCTTTCCTACCTTGCCTTAATAAAAATAAACAGTAATAACCCTTTGAAAGAGATGTTGTGGGAACATTTAAAAAGGGGGAGAAATTGCTAGCTGCGTCCTGCAGGTTTAACCATTTCAGTGATTTGTTCTAAACGCGAGTAATGCAACATTAATGTTAAAAAGTCCCATGCTATTCATAAGAGATTATACAGCAGCGAACATTACAACGGCCCTAACGATCTAATTAAAAGAATCGGGCGCGCTTAAAAATAATAAGAGCAAAATTTAAAAATGCTTCAAAACAATAAGAGTAATATTAAAATCCACGGAATTCAAACATCCCGGGATGGGACAGAGCGCTGCCTAAAAAGTCCTCTGGTCTTTGTTACTTAATGCGATGCAGGAGATCAAAGATCCCTACAGCATGTGCTGGGGTGTTGCTGCAGTCCCTGTCACACGTTGAGATTTGCCGGTTTGGGGTTGTTTTGGGGTTTTTTTTGGTTAAATTCCCCCTATTAAAAAAAAAAAATATTAGAAAGTGGAGCAGAACTCTGCCAGCCTCCAGATACGACCCCTCCAAAAGGTCGTTTTTAGAAGGGGTTAGACGGGACAGCAGCTACTGTCCCCTTGTTCCCCCCACCTTGTCCCCACCGTGTCCCCATCACCCCCTCTAGAGTCTGGGAGCTGCGGTACCGCTGGTGGCCACGGGGCGGCGCTGTGGCTCCGGGAGCCGAGCGCTGGGAGCTGGGGAGGGGGGACACGGAGGAGGAGGAGGAGGAGGAGGAGGAGGAGGGAGGGGAGCTTTACAAGTTCCTGAATTTTATGGCTGCGCTGCACCAACGGAATGTCCACTCAATCTGTTGAGAAGTTAGCACGAGCAAACATGCGCCGGGCATATTAAAACGCGGGGACGAAATGGCGCAGTGAATATTTATTAGCGAGAATATAGGTTCTCAAAAAACAGGAATAAACCAGGGTAATGGATGAAGGGGGAGAATAGATTTAACACTGAAATAAATATCAAAGGTGCAAAGAAAAGGCGAAATATAGCGCTCGAAACAAAGCTGCGAATTGGGCCCAGATTTAATGCGTCCCCCGGGAGGGAAAGGTTGGACAGACTGTTGGAATTGAGATACTACTTTTAGTACACAGCCCCTGTAATGCTGTCAGCTTTATTTCCTTTGACAAATGTGAAATAAAATTTGTCAAAGTTAGGGCTTGGTAAGTTTGCTATTGAAAATTCAATTGGTAATAACCAGTATAGCCTGGCACTCAGGAG
>CM036621.1:1907500-1910000 GCA_020746105.1 Trogon surrucura | reverse complement strand
TAGTTCTGCATTTTTGTGTCCAGATTCTGGCACTGAAGTTGGCAAAAATTAGAGTTTTTTTTTGTTAAAGTGATCTCCGAGCCGCCCACCTCCGCAGCACGTTACAGCACACCTATGACATGACCCGGGAACAATGGGTGAAAAATGGGCTATAAAAACATGAATGGCCTGCTTCATATAAAGCAGATTTTATAGTGCAGGTGTGCCTTCATTTATCGATACTGTAAAGCAGTGAGATCATACCGGCAGTAAAACACAACATTTGTAACACAACAACAACAACAACAAAAAAATTTTCTTCTATTAATTAAAAAGGTAATGGCACAGATAAAAACTCGACGGGGTGTTTTATAAATACATTTGGTATTTTGTCATCAGGTGCTTTACGTCATGTCACACAGAATTCAGCCAGCTCTGAGAAGGATATCTGGAAAGGTTAAAAAAAAAATAAAATAAAATAAAAGGGGCTTAATTGAATGGTAAAACTATATACCACATTTAGGTATGTAAAAATATCTGTTTAATAAGTGCCGTTTAAGTTGTTAGAGCTGGTGGATTTGTTGTGGGGTTGGGGTTTGTTTTTTTTTTTTTGCCTTCACCCATTAGGATATGAATGGGAAAAATTATGAATAGGAAATCCTGCCGGAGTTTTTATTGCCTATTTCCTTTCGGGAAGGTGGCATTGTTCCTCTTTTAAAAAAGGGAAGGGGCGTAAAATAAGCCGAGGCGTATGACAGACATCCTTCAAAGCTCGGGTGGCAGAGGTATGTTGTTATGTATTTTTGTTACTTACAAGGCAAAGGCTGTTCTATTTTTAAGCAGGGCTGTGCTGCTGTGTACGTTTCACTTCCCTCGAAAGGGGTTTTGGCATAATGTTGTTTTGATTAAGGGAGATTTCTGTTCTATTCTATTTAGGTTCTTATATGTTTTTTTCCAACACAATGCAGAGGGAGAGGCGGGAGCGAGGGATTTTTGGGTTTGGATTATTTTTTTTTCCTTGGGTTTTTCTTTTTTTTTTTTTTCTTTTTCCTTTCCCCCAAGCTCACTCCAGGACAGAGTAAAATTTTTCTGCTCACATCAACAGCTCCAGAAATCCTTATCTGTGCTGCAAGGCTTTCCAAATCCACCTGTCCAGATGCACTTTAAGGAGGCTTTAGGGTCTTCCCTGTCTTGATTTTTTTTTTTTTTTTTAAAAGGGGAAAAAAAAAATTAACAATCTGATAAATTTCCCGGACAAAGTTCTCACCTTCCAAACCCTCCATTGATTTAATCACCCTGAACTAAGCCAGGTAGGCTGGGAGAGCTGGCACTGGGAGGGGATGGATCTGCCCCATTTCACCCAGGGGAGGAGGCAGAAATGCAAAATGGAATTGTAGGGGGGGAGGGATATTCCCTAGACACCCAAAAGGTGGGGGTACCCCCCACGGCCCCTCTGCTCAGGGACCATGCTGAGCCTCTTCCTTCCCCTCCCCTTATTGCCTCCCCCTCCCCAAATGCCACCATTCCAGCTTGTGTCATCATGTTCGGCACAGATGTTTCAGCAGCTGTACATGTTAGAGCGTGTTTTAAAAGATTTTTTTTTTTTTTTTTTGCCTTTTTCCTTTTCTGGAACGTCCTAGTGGCCTGATAGCAATTCCTGACCGCTGCCATGGGACAGCACGCCGGGGACCACAGGGACCTCCACTGTGGACAAAGCTTCCTATGCTTACCAGCTTTATCTAATTTCACTGATTTTCCCTGGTCTTTTATTTTGCAGCACCCAGTTTGCTTGATTTGTTTAAATATCGCAGTATCACAGTATCACAGTATCACAGAATGTTAGGGATTGGAAGGGACCTCAGAAGATCATCTAGTCCAATCCCCCTGCCAGAGCAGGAACACCTCGATAATGCTACACAGGAACGTGTCCAGGCAGGTCTTGAATGTCTCCAGAGAAGGAGACTCCACAACCTCCCTGGGCAGCCTGGGCCAGGGCTCCGTCACCCTCACTGAGAAGAAGTTTCCTCTCAAATTTAAGTGGAACCTCTTGTGTTCCAGCTTGATTCCATTACCCCTTGTCCTATCATTGGTTGTCACCGAGAAGAGCCTGGCTCCATCCTCGTGACACTCACCCTTGATATATTTGTAAACATTAATGAGGTCACCCCTCAGTCTCCTCTTCTCCAAACTAAAAAGCCCCAGCTCCCTCAGCCTTTTCTCATAAGGGAGATGCTCCACGCCCTTCATCATCCCAGTTGCCCTGTGCTGGACTCTCTCCAGCAGTTCCCTGTCTCTCTTGAGCTGAGGGGCCCAGAACTGGACACAATATTCCAGATGCAGCCTCACCAGGGCAGAGTAGACGGGCAGGAGGACCTTAAAGTCCTAGTGATGACCCAGAGCACTACTGCAGTGGCATCTCTGGTGAGAGGTGTTAGGAGCAGTTTTGGGGAGCTCCTCCACACCAAGCATTGTGCAGATGTAGCAAAGTAATGGAGATACCTGAAATAAGGTCTTCAGTCAA
>CM036621.1:1792500-1902500 GCA_020746105.1 Trogon surrucura | reverse complement strand
CGAAACCATCCCACCGGCTGCGTTTAGTGCCCTCGGTGCCACTGAGATGGCTGCAGGGACAGGGGAGGTTGGGAAGGGGGGAGGCAGGATACCAAAAAAAAAAAAAAAATTCTTTTTTTTTTTTTTTTTTTTGCTCTTAATGCCATCAATTTGTGATGGAGGAGACAGGTATTAGCTCGGGGACCGCCGCGGTCCCTGCTAGCCATTAGTTTCCTCGCAGCTGCAACGGGTTTCGGGATTATGAATCTGCCAGGTCCAACCATCCATCAGCTCCGACTGGTCCCCGCATCAGCATCGACGCCGCGACGACCGTCCCCGTGCCCGACGGCCGGAGGGGAGCGCGGATGCGCTCCCCTCTGGCCGTCGGGCGCGGGGACGGTCATTGAAGTGGAGGTTGGGATCCCATCGGCCAAGAGGAGGAGTTTCCCTTCTTCTCCCGGCCCATTCCAACAGGAAATCTTGAAAAAGTTGACCAGCGAGTTTATGGAATTACCTGTGGAAACATATTGCAGGAGGGTCAAGCCGGAGGGGTCGATTTGTCAGGCGGCGGTGTCAGGGTCCTCACATCCACAACTGTAATTTGTTTTCTTAACACTTTTTTTTTTTCTTTTTTTTTTTTTTTTTCTTTCTTCCCAGGATATGTTGCTGTAGAGGCCTATAAATTTCCAGGTTCACACATGTTCATTGTTCAGCTTCCTCTTTTTTTTTTTTTTTGTGCTTTTTTTTCTTTTCCCAGGGACCGGTTTTACGCGCGCGGTGTTTTTTAACTAATGTGATAAACTTTGCAAACTCAGATACCGTACATCACAGGCGGCGGTGTCAGAAGATTAGGAAACAGCATCCCTTGTAAAAGCATGATTTATCTCTCCTCCCTCTGTCCTGTCCTCACCTCCCTCTCCTTTCACATCTAAAACCAGATCGGTTTAAAAAACGTGCTTTATGTAACCATCACATATTGTAGGTTTTATCGACAGCCTTAAGACAGAATTGAAATATTTCACGGCATCTGAGGTGGCAGAATTGTTTCGACCACCTTGCTGTAATTAATCCAAAAAATACAGCGACAAACCAGAATAAGTGAATAAATTCTTCCATGCAGTACCTCCCAGGTGGACCAAATCCCAGGGCGAGTTCTGGGATGCTCCGTTTTCGCTCGCGGTGCTGTCCCTCACCACGTCAAAGGCAGAGGGGACACGAAGGAGATGAACAGTGGAAACAGTGTCTGGGTTTGAGCTATGTTAATTATTTTTTGTTTTGTTAATAGATTTTCCATTTCTTTGTTTTCAGATAGGATCGTCTTATTCTTTTTTATTAGCGGATACGTCTTATTTTTTTGTTTTCATATATGATCATCTGACTATTATGCCGAGCATTAGGACAGCAATAACAGTTTTAGCAGAAAACGGGGCCAAAGTCACTGAAGAATTTTGCAGAGTATCTTATTTAATTACAGATTTCATCCTGCAACAGAGAACTTTCATATAGAGCAAAGCCCTCTGTAGCACCTTCTTTCCCTAACGTCTATATACTCTCATTTTCAGCTCTCGCCTTCTACTCCTGCGCGCTAATGCCCATTAATATCCAGCAAGTGTCAGTTGTATCCAAAGTTTCAGTCTATTAAATCAATGAAAAATATATTGGATTTAATATGTTTGGCTTAGGAAATTTGTTTTGTCTGCTGCAGCCTACTGCAGCTTGCTCTGAGCTTACCTCTGTTTGAATTAGAGGGTGCCGGCTCATGTGCAGCTCAGACGTTGGCCCATAAGACCATGAAGCGTAGCTGATTTTTGGAGAAACTACTAAGTAGTTTCTATAGTGATAATGATGTACTATGTGCACCTATTGGGAATATATAAAATTAGAGAGAATTTCTGTTTGCTTTGGTCCTCTTTCTAGAATAATTACAGCAACTGCCATTCATTCCCATTCTGTTACCCTGATTATTCTAGAATAACCTGGTTATTAAGGTTTAGTCGTGTTTAAGAACATGCTGCAAAGTGACAACTTGTCATGTCGGTATTATCAATACTTTAAAATTTCCATATTAGTGACCCAATTTTCTCAAGATTCCTGAGCATTTAATTTGGTGGGGAGAAGGAGGGAGGGAAGCAAATGATGCCTCTTGCTTTTCTCTATTCAAAGTCGCCTTCATTTTCCGTTCCTGAACAGAAAGCTTTCCCTTATTGACTAAAAAAAGAGTCGAAACAATTACTCCTACGACCTTAAGCACATTCTCAGGTTGGAAATCCTCCTGCTTCCAGCGAACGCGGTGGGTAACAGTTCCAAGATTTCCCCCTGCCAGTGGCAGAGGCTCCCGTGCTAAATTCAGGGAATTGTGGAAACAAGAAGTGCTGAGTGGTTGACTCCAAACCCGTTTCCCAGAATAGCACTTTGCAGCCTTAAAAAGCCACCATGTTTAATGGAACATATTACTTTAAATAGCACTTTCCCTCTGAGGCAAGATATCCTCAACAGGGCAGGTGTGCTACAGTAGGTATTTTCACTGTTATTTGAAATTTCCTTTGCTCTGCGAAATCTCTCCTCTGAAAGGACAGAAGTTTAACCAAATGAAGCACAGAAAAAGCTCCTCGCTCGGTGAAGGTGCATATAAAGCTGTCCAGAAGCACACTTAGCTGACGTACTGACAGATTGTGCAATTTTGCTGTGGTAATTACTCAATGGTTCAGCAAATGGTAACTAAATACTTTGGAAATCAAAATGTCTAATTGCAGACGCACATATGGTATATCCCTATCCATTCCACAGAAGGTAATGTAACAAGCACACCCAAACCTTCCCTTAATTCCCCCAGCTTGGAAGCCACCAGCGACACAAAACGGTTGTAATTTGAAAGAGTATTGAGGGAAACAAGATGTAAATAAAGGAGCCTTTGGAAGGCGTGGTGTGCTACGTGCAAAGCTGGGTTACAAAAGCAAGATTCAGCTGATTTTGCCAATAGGGAGAAAACTACTAATGCTGTAGTGTTGCTACTCTAGTGTTTCTATAGAAACCTCTTTACTGCTGTAGATGGGCCAAAATTGTAAAGATGAGTAAATACTTGCTCTTTAGAGGCAGGTGGATGCAGGCACATAAGGTCCATAACACAGATGGTGTCTGTGCCAGGGGAGCGCTGAGGAGCAGCTCACCCTCACCAGGTCCACTGGAGCCCATGACCATGGTGGGAGACATTCACCAAGCCCTCCCCACTGAGTATCAAATCCTGGGAGCTGAGCAGAAAAGCAAAGAAAGGACCTGACCCATCTTCCCCCCACCCTAGCCCAACCCATCTCCCATCAATCTGCACAGAGAAGGAAGACCCAGGCAAGAAAAGGAGGTGGCAGGACTTTGTCCAAGAGCATTGCCCAGGGTAAACAATGGTGGCAGATGATGCTATGGGGTAGAGGAGAGCAAATCATGCCCTTGCGTCCCCTCAAACCCAGAAATGTGGGACTCTGCTTGAACTGGGATTTAAGATGAAGTCCTTGGTTACTTTTTGCCCTCATGATGAGTTCAAAGACAGGCAACCCAAAAGAAACACAAAAGGACAACGCCCCTTGTGAAGGCTAAATGAACAATTTCCAGTGGTTCTTTTAGGAGCATTTCCTCTGAAGAATTGCTCAAATCTGACCATCCATCCAACCATGCCTATTGCTCCTCCACCAGGCTTCCACAGCTTATGAGAAAGTGTATCCCCCTCCATACCTACAGTTTCAATACTCCATATCGTGCACCTTCCACATCTCCTGTATGTTCCAGATAGTGAAGTGGTTATCTCAGTGTCTCGGAGCCACTCAGCCATACACATGGACCACTCACCCGCCATTTGGGTTTACTGCTTTATAAATTCAGAAGCAGGCAAAACCCTACTCCTCCTTTCAAGCAACACCTCAATTTACAAGTGTTTGGACAGCTTTAATGTGGGAGGACTTAACGGAATTAATTATTAATTAGGGTTCATGAACTGGCTTCAACCTCTTTTTCTATTAAAAAGAGACATGTGTTCTATATTTTGTAATAATCAGGCTGAAAACCTGCATTGCTTACCTCTCTCCTCACATGAAACCCAACCCCCCGTTATTGTGGCTCTCCTCGGGATTAAGAGTTCTTCTTTTTATTTCTTGCTATTAATGTTTAGAAACTATGAGGATGTATGATTAATGCAGGTAGTGCGACTTTGATATAGGACAAAGTAGCATTAATTGTATGATATACATTATTTTTAAAACAACTACATTGCCTTCATCTTGCATAATTATCTCTTTGTTGCTGTTAATCAGGATTTCCCAAAGTGGCACACAATAAAAAGCATTAAGGTTTGTGTCAGCAGATCCAAATCTGGAATCAAATCTATCTGTACCATCAGTTGCCCATTAGGCCAGTGGAATTGCACATTAAAGACACTCAGACAATACAGACGGTTTTCTCTTGCAGTAACAGGGAGAAAGGAGAAATTGGAGCTCTTGGGCACTGAAAACATCCGTAGGAAAAGACAAGTTCCTGCCCAGTCCATTAGAGACGAGTGCACAGAGGGGAAAAGAGCTGAAGTATTCACCCGTTGAGATGTTTTTGACCCATGCTCAAGCCAAATTTCAGAATATCCTGGCAGCGTGAATATATTCTTGAGATTTTTCTCCTGCAAATTTTAGCCACAACATCATTCTCTGTGCAATTTTAAAGTAAAGAAGTTGGGTACCACTGCACAGAAGGGACTGTTGGGGACAGGTTCTGCTGGCTGCCAGCAGGGCTGAGTAATGTGTCTCACACCAGCACAGGGACAAGAATGGCCACTTCCCTGCTTCCACATGTGAGAGATGGGATGGGTATGGAACAGAAAGTTCCTGGACATGGGCAGAGCCAAGGCCAAGGGATGCAGAAAAACATAAAATCTTTGGGGCAACCTGAGGAACTTCTGCTCTGTGCCAGCAAACAACGCTTGGCCATTGCTCTGGGGGCAAGACCCATTTCCTAAGGGAAGAATGAACAACTGGACAGAATTCCATGTGGACAAACCCGGGATTGGTGTGCAGGACACAAATATAGAGCTCACCAGCTGTAGGAGTTTGAGTGACTTTATGGCAAAATGCTTTCTGTGAATTCTACCAGCTCCACTGACCATCCTCATGATGAAATAGGTTGCCCACAGAGAGGTGGCAGAAGCTCCATCCCTGTAAACATTCAAGTCCAGGTTGGACAGGGCACTGAGCAACCTGATCTAGTTCAAGACATCCCTGTTCACTGCGGGGGGATTGGGCTAGCTGACGTTTGAAGGTTTTTTCCATCCCTAAACAATCTATGATCCTATGGTGGAGCTAGGTAGGAATTTTTTTCCAAGGAGCATATTTCAAAGTGGCAGAAGAACATAGGCTTTGGGCTTTCCTTTCTCTCCTCTCTTGTGCCTCCTTTCTTTCTCTTTGTTTCTTTTAAAGAAAAAATTAAAAGAACAACAAGGAACCATACGATTTGCACACCATGCCAACCAATGCCCACCTGGCCTTCCTGTTGCTTTTGGGAGACGCTGATGGAAGGAGAATCTGAGCAACCATTTCCATAGCTTCAGGCACAGGACCCCCTGGCAAATGCTGGGTTGTGTTCCTCTTGGAGTGAACACAAGGGAGGATGTGCTGACCCTTGTTCTTCTGCAGACCCAAAGGCCGTGTGAGGAGTGTGCGGAGTGAGGCAGGGCAAGGGCACAACACAGCAGGGCTAAGACAAGATGAAGAGCTTTTAAAGAAACAGGAAGGCACATCAGGCCAAAGGAGAAAATGAGCCTGGAGCAGTGAAGTAAGAATGATAATACCAAGCACTTATGTTCAAAGCACTGTACAAATATTAACTAATTAATCCTCAAAGCCCGCTCTGGAGTAGATAAGCAAGTGCTATTATCCCCTTCTTGACGGGGAATCCAAGGCAGCAAGGTTAAGTGTCACGTCCAAGGCTAGAGGGAAAGGCTTCAGAAGATGTTTTAAGGGCATAGACACTCCTAAACCCAGTCCCGTGCTTACTCCAGGAGGTGAAGCCACGCTGGCAGGCAGTTAACAGCAGGCAGGAAAGTGAAAAGGTCTGAAGAGGAGCCACCACCTTGGAGAAAGCCTAAACAGTTCTGCAATCATCTTGCTACACAATTTTCACTCTTAGTACTCACAGTTTGAAACAGCCTTCAAACTTGTCCAAGGATGGTCTGGTAAAACACCAGAAGGAAAGGAGCCAGACGTTGCCTGGGGTCATTCTTGATGGCTCCCATCCACCACCTCTCCTTGCTGTCACCTTGAGCATGTTCAGTTCCTCCTGCAATACCATGAAAATAGTAGTTGTGGTTAGCTCAAAGGTAAACTGGGAAGGAAAATGAGTAAATAAAGTTGAGTTGATAGCAAAGAAAGAATCTGACTTGCCTGTGATGTTTTTGGAAGTTGTAGCCCCAAAAGAGGGAGCTCCACCACCTAGGGAAGCATAAGGGTTGTGTTTCTCATGAAATCCCGACCATCTTGTGCAGGTTTCCCATCAGAAAAATCAATTCTTGAGTGTTTTCCATTCGAAGCAAAAGAGGAAGAAGGGGTCTTTCTGGAACCTGACCCAGAAATTAAGTAACAATGGATCAAGGAACTCCAGTTTGACCCACTCCCCCTTAGACAAGCTTGAGCTGGAAATGTTTCAGGTTTTGGCCAATCTTTCAAAAGTAATGAAGACTTAGAAAAAGTGTATATAAAAGGGAGATTGGAAATATGCAGCCAGGAAAACACTTTTCTTACCAAAAAAAAAAAAAATGTTTATAGGTCAAAAGTGTTTACTGCTCACAATATGGATTAGAGTGGGATTTCAGGGTATTCTGGAGGGACCTGGGAGGAGGGGGAGCAAGAAAAGGATTTGTCTATGTCTGTATTTGTTGCTCCAGTTCCTGTACTGACAGCAAAGGACCTTTGATTGTAAGATGAATTGCAGAGCAGGAGTTGCAGCTCTGTTTTTGGACACCGGTATTTTCACCGGCGCTTTTGACTTCAGGGAGCCCTTTCAATGACGAGAATAGTGAGGTGGATGCAGAGCTCCCAGAAACAATAACAGGAACATTTGCCAATTAATCTATCACACACTGTAGCACGATTTACCTTTTACCCTTCCAATTTTGAAGAGTTACTATACAATTCAAATACCAAATTGTTACTGGATACAGCAAAAATGAGAGGATGCTGAGGCAAAAAAAAAAAGGGACACATCAATAACAAAGACAATGCTTCTAATTTCCTGTACGGCTCGTTAGACATGACCTCGTTGGTAAATCTGGTTGCTATTTTCCCAATACTCCTTTTAAATTTAAATTTGCATGCTCCCCTTCTCAGATAGCATCACCCACACGCGTTGGGATGCCCTGGGAAGCAGCACAAGCACTGGAAGTGCCCTGCACCCCCCAGGACCCCTTGGCCCCCCCCCAGGCTTCTATCCTATCTCCCCCCTCCCAACATAAGCCCCTGTGTTCTCTCTGTGCCCACCTTCCAGCAGCACCAAAAACCTTCCTGGTAGAAGATTTGGGATGGAAATTCTTCTTATTTAACCCTATCCTTCATTTTTCCTTAACGTTTATAAACATGGGCAAGAGAGAGATGTGTTTCCAGGTTTAACGAGCCATTTATAACTAATTACTGAAGCTTATTAAGTACAGCTTTGGCTTAGGCATTTTATCCCTACCTTTTCTCTACAGTATTCACCAAAATTTGGCTTCCTAAGAGGAACTAATTGAATTTCATGGTTTACACATTACTTGCACACTCTTTTTAATCCTCAGCTCTAGTTTTTCTTTTGCAGATTGTCCCGGAAGAAAGCCAAAACATTCACTTTGTATTCATTCTATAAATAAGGGTATTTTTTAAAATTCTATCTACAGGCACACACGCACACGGGGTTGGAGCCTTTTCTAATTCTTCAGCGCTCTGGTGCAATTCCATTAAACCGGCATCCCCACGCCAGTAGGGAAAGCCAGGCAAGATCTTCTACGGGTGATTATGGACAAACAGAATCAGATCTGCCAGATATTTGCAAGATTTCAGGGAAATCGGCTTCCCCTTAAAGATTTGGCCTTTTCTTCTTTACAGCACATGTTGGATGAGTTAACTGTTCAATGTCCTTTGAAAAGCTTTCCTCCTCCAACTCCTTCTCTGTGATCTCCTCAAAGAAGTTGGTAGGACCAACCAATATCTTTGCAGCGGGAGAGAGCATCTGCTCCCTAATGCTGGGCGGAGTCTTGGGTGCGGTGGCATCAAAGGGCATTTGTCTTTAGCGTCAGCAGAATCAATATCTCACCCTAAACCTGTGCCCCCGTATTTTCTTAACATCTGATTTAGCACCTTGTATTGTCCAGGCAGATCCCCACCCCAAGCAGGGAGATCAAGGCGTGGTGTAACGTAACAGCTATCTGCATTAAATGTGAATATTTATATATTGCAGCTGGTGCTTGCAAGTGTGTTTGTGAAGCCTGCGGAAGGAAGGCACAAGCCGCAGCCCGGCTAATTGAAGGAGAAGCAGCGCAAGGAGGAATGTCTCAGGCAGATTTTTAGTAAATGTGTGTGCGATGAAGCGGTGCCAGCCCAAGGCGTTTTTAGCGAGTCACAGCAGCGTGCCGCTTGATCTTTACCACAGCGTTTCCTACAGAAACAGTGTGAGGAAGCTTGCCCGGACTTCTGAGAGGGGCTGGGGAATGGAGATGACCTGCTGAAAAGTTCAAGTTACAGTTTCCAACACAACTGGAAACTTCTCCAGTGATTTTCCTCCCTCCTGTTAGCCATATCTTCAAGGCTCCTCAAAAAAACAGTCTCTGAATGTCATTAAAGATATTAAAAAGCCATCCAGAGTCCACGTTATTCAAAGTCTTAAGGAGAAAATGTTAAAAGGAACAACCCTTCAGCGAAAGCACAGCTCACTCTGACTCAAACTGCAAAATCATAACACAGAAATTCTACCGACGACAATATGTTTGGGGTTTTGGTTTTTGGTTTTTTTTCTTTCACAAGGACAGCCTGTGGCCTGGTGTTGTGAAAATCGGATTTCCCAGTGCAAATGAAAGCCAATCACTGCTACTGGCAGAAAAAAAAAAAAAGAAAAACTAGCCTCTGAAATCTTTTAACAAGCGCAAAACAACATTTTTTTTTTTCTATCCAGCCCTGTCTGAATTGCTGAGATGCACCACGATTAAAAAACAAATTTCAAGGCAAACAAACAAAACTGATGCAGCTACTCAGGCCTGGGGAGGGGAGGGGGGAAATATCAGCATTTCCAGTTAGATTTTGGCAAATGTGGAGGCAACAGAAGCTGAAGTCTCAAAGGAGAGAATCTCAGGTTACTGCAGGGCTGGGGCACTACAACCAGTCCCACCTCCAGCGAAGGACTAACATGGGATTTAAGTGCATGGGGCTCGTATTTGCCATCTGCCCATGGGTGAATTGCATCAGGAGTGATTGCCAAAACAAATAAATGGGAAAAAAGGAGCAAAAAAAAATATTCCAGTGCTCTCAATTCTCTGAATGCACAGCCCTTCTAAGGATAAGGGGCACCATATTTCCTGGGGAAATAAAGTTTTCGAGTGTCTCGTGTCTTGGTGGCTCCTTTGTGGACAGAACTTGCTACTTTTGATAATCCAGCTCCTGATTATGTTGTTGTAGTCTGACTGTCATTTTTGCACCCTGCTGGGCAGGGGAAAGAGAGAAAAGCTGGAGAGTAAAAACTGATCGACTCTTAAGTTTGCTTTCCATGCATGTGGTATAATAAACAATAATGTATGCAGAGAATGCGCCGCTAAAATTGGGTCCTGCGCTACAAATTTGATTCTCCGAGAATTGTTCTAAGGTTAATTTAAATAATACACTTGAAAAGCACATAATTGAACACGTTTTATTTTTAATACTACATTACAAATATACTCTGATATATTATGAAAGTTGCAAATAAAATATGCTTTTGTTTGCACTTACAGTCTCAAGCTAAATTAAAGCATCAACTTCAATTAATTAAAAAACAACTCATTGCTCTCACTGCCTGATCTGTTTGGGGCAGGCAACAATGGTTTTTGCCTAATCTTCTCCCTCAGTATCAGTTCCATCTCTGGAGAAAAAAAATACTAAAAAGTATTGCAGAGAAGCAGGAGGAAATCTTGCAGAGAGCAGCTGAGCGGGAGAGATCAGAGTCTGCATCTGCCACACGTCTGTCTCTCCTGGTGGATTTGTTAAAAATGGGACCACAAAAATATTGCAGTGACACTCAGCCCTGCCAGCACCGCAGGTTTCAGAAGCAGAGGTGGGGACACGGGAGCTGCAAGGCTTGCTTGGAATTCCTTTGCTGGAGGAGAGCAACCACCCACTCTAAGTCATCCAGGAGAAATTAAAAAACCTAATACTCATTACAACTTCCCTCTTTGGCTTCCGACAGCGTTAAAAATCCCACCACTGACCACACTATTGAAACACTGGACAAGAGCCAGCCCCGGTGACCAGCAGCCACCTGAATTCTTTCCCTTCACGCCACGTGGTCAGGCACAGAGCAGCGATGCTGCAAGAGGATTTCTATTTTGCCACGGGCAAGATCTGTTCGAACTACACTCCTCGTTTTCCCTGCTTGCCTAAAACCAACCTCAAACACAGTTTTTCCTGTCTCACACGGGGTCATTTGGAAGCAGTTTGCACAGTCCCAATAAGGACCATCCATATGTTCAGCAGTCTCCTGGTGCTCAGGATGCAGAAGGTGAGGTACCACCCCTGGCCTTACCTGGCTATATCTTTATCTGAGACTAGTACGAACTCGATAGTCAGGAACACCACCAAACCCAATAATTCTTGATAAAGGACAGATTTTATGGATTCAAATGCTGTGACAGACTAATGGAATGACATGGTGCCAGGTGCTGGCCAGCATCCCCTTGGAAGTCTCCGGTGCCTACGGCGCACTCGGCAGCCAAGGGAGTTTGCTCGATCCCAGGGGATGTAAGACTGGAAAACATCTCTGCTCTGTTTGCTTCCTTTTCTACTCCCATCTTCGGTATAGTTATAGAACCAAAAAGGAAATAAAACAGTAAAAGAAGTCGATAAAAACAGGCAGCTTTGCTCCCCGATGGCAAAAGGCCAGAAAGCGCTGCCCATTCAGCCCCCTCTGGTCTGATCCTGTAAGACAAGACAGCCTTAATTATTGCCTTAGAAAGGATAAAATGGTCACCAAAGCTATTCCTAAAGGTGGGAAATATAGGACAGATTCCTCAGGAAAACATTGTTTTCACTGTTCTCACCCTACTATATTCAAAAGAGGGTTTGTAGGGTTTGTGGTTTTTTAATAAAAAGCAACAAAACATTCTGATGTAATTTTTTCTATCCTTAAGAATGAGCAACAAAATAAAAAATAAAAAAAAAACAAAGCCCAAACCAAGGAAAAAGAAGGAAAAGGAAAAAAAATAAAGCAAAATGAAGCTGAGCTTAATTGCTGCTTTGTATCTGGGTTGTAATGAAGCACGGAGAAGGGCATTAGGACAGGGGAGCTGGTTGAGGAACAGTGTGGGGCTGCAGCCTCTCCCCCCTCCTTCCCCCCACCCTCCCCTGCACCAAGGTGTAAGACATGATCTTGATGTTGTAGTAAATGAAAGAGAAAAGGCACTTTTCTTTTTTTTTTTTTTTTTAAATAGCTTTTGTAGCACTTAGGGATTGCTGATACCAATATCCTACTCTAAACCTCTGCCGCGTGTTCCCCCCCCCCCTTCACTAAGGCGACCTTTCATTAATTTAGAAAGTAGGAGCTCATTAAGCAATTCTGTTCCAAAGTTTCTGCAGTCGAAAAGCCAGTGAATTTCCCCAGGTTCTCAAAACCTTTTTTCAGGAGAAGGCAAGTTGCTCTGTATTCCTCTTTAAACAAATAAGGTTAGCTACCCTTTTGCCATTCACAATTCAACATTCACACTAAATTAATTTTTCCAAAAGTAATTCAAATAAAAGCTTTGCTGCCGCTACCCTTTTCAGAGCTACAAGATTGAATAAGGCATCTGAATAAAATTGTGTATTACAGCCTTCTTTAATATTTAAGCATGACATTCATTGATTTGTTTCTTGTTTTCTGCAAACCTTGACAACATGATAAAATAAATCATAAGAAGAAAATATAGTGGTAACATCTTTTATGGACTTCACATAGTCATCAATCTCAAGCTGTGAGTGAATTATCAGTGCAGCAAAAAGATCTATGTTTTAAGAGCTCCAATAGCATACTAGCTAGAGGTTTTTCACAAGCAAACTCAAGGCGAGTGACTGATAAGCATCATTATTGTTTTCTGAGAGTCTAGTTTATAGTGTGTTGTGGAGGTGTTGGCATATATGTTTCAGAAGGAAAGGTTTGATCAATTCTAAGTAGACATCTACTAACATATAAAAAATATAACAAGGGTTCCTGCTGAGCAGTATTAAAGTACCTATTGCACCATGTCAGCATGACAGGCCCCATGTTGTGTTTTTGATTATATTTAATATAGAATTAACCTTTCTTAATGTAACATATTGTGCATGCAACGCGAGAGAAAAAATATTTATCTTGACCAAAGCAAATATCATCCTTATTTAGGTTTTAAGAAATACGTCTTTATTTTCAATTTATAAAACTTCCCCATCATAAAAATCGTCGGAGCCCCAAACTGACAGGAAGGAATAAAATCTTTTTCTTTTTTTTTTTTTTTTTTTTTCCTCCCCTGTAGCTTGTGAGCCGTGGAGAGGGCACCTGGAGCAGCAGGGAACGACTGGGGGGCAGTGGAGAGGGAAGGGAGGCAACACTGCTTTCTAAATTAAGAAATTTGGCAAATTCCTTGGAGAGATCCCATCGGCAACACAAGGAACCCACAATCCCCCGTTTGGGAGGTCGACGCAGTGCTGTGTGGACACGTACCCAGGAAGCAGCATCCTTCTGCGTCCGAAATAATAGGAGTGAGGGGACAGTCTGGAGTAATCAGAGGCTGTGAGGAGAAATGTGGAAATAACAAATTAATTCAAGGGGATAAGCCAGCTCGCTCGCAGGAGCTGACACTGCTGCATAATGAGGTTATGTAAAGGTATCATCGTTTTGCTGTGAAAAATGCCACTCCTGAAAGTAACTCTTTCAACAGACTTACAAATGTTTTATATCTGGTAAATGGGCTAATGAAAGCTTTAGGTTTAGAAAGCAGTAGCCTAGGGATTGTAAGAGTAAATATTAAGATGTTTTCTGACAAGCTGAATATATGTGGTTTCCCACAAAATCCCACAGTGCTTTGCACTCCATAAATATCACTCCTCTTCCCTCACAACTTTTACTCTATGAAATATGATGCCACGGTCCACTAAAACATAGCCGTACTTTCATTGGGCTCGAATCTCCGGCACACATTTATTTACATAGGTTGAACACTATTCATCACCCTCGTAATTAATGCAGCCAGTCGTGAGGGTGTGAAGTATTTCCTTTGCCATCCCGTGGCGAAGCAGGACACTGTACTCCTCACAGAGGCGACCGCTGCAATCTCCCCCATTTAAAAATAATAAAAAAGAAATTGAATAAATGATCTTTTAGGGGCCTTTGCACTTTTGCGCTGATCGAAGCTGGCCGCATTCACCGAGTCAAATCCTCAAAAAAATTTACGGGGAGATATAGGAGATAACTGGTGGCCAGTGGTCTGTCAAATTTGGTCAAGCAGAGATGCTCTGAGTTATAGTCCAGGGTGAAATTGCTGCCTCTTCAGGGCTCAGCCCTGCAGACTCCAGCTGGGTAACGCCATGGACTGGAAGAGGAGACACGTTGACTTTCTCAATGCAACTAAAGATTGGAGGAAAATCGTAAAAAGGAGGTAAGTATTCCTCACATCCATTTTCTTCCTTTGTTAAAGAAGTGGCCTAAAAGTTAAGCTTAAAGCAGAGCTCTGGCGAGGTCTCCTAAGGTTATCAGAGCGAGGCCTGCTCAGCAGCAAAATTCAGAATCTCAAATGACGTCCAAGCTCTGCAAAATGCTTAACTTGGTAAGTGGGGAGATTTTCTTGTAAATTCAATTTTTCTTGTAATTCAATACCGCACCAGAGGTCTCACTTGACGGAAAAGAGGCTCTGCGCTCCTGGAGTGCTTTACAAATATGTAAATATAATACCTAAGCTACCCCTGCTAATTAAATATGGCACTTTATACAAGCATATTGTTTCCAGTCTCAATGTTCTGGCTTAAATCCATCATCAGTAATTACGTTCCATCCTTTTAAATTCTTTGCTGGTTTAATGAGCTAAATTATTCCACGTCCTGTCCCAAACTTCCAGGAGGTGCCAGTGACCCGTCCACTCGAGGCAGCGGCGCTGTCACCATTCACCCGCGGGGAGGTGGGTACTCCAGTGGCGATGCCACGGCTCCTGGCTCCCCTTCTTGGGTTTTATATCATCCGTGTTTTCCTCAAATGTCTATAATGAAGGTAATTCATATCATTAAACCCAGAAAATACTCTATTCCCAACTCTCATCATCCTTATTTTAGGTAAAGGAACTAACAACCTTACAGAAGGAAGCAAAAATATCATTGAAGCCATCAGACAAGGCAAAACAAGCATAAGAAATTAATACCTGTTAAATCCAAAGATGTTTAACTGAAGGAGCTCGCTCGAGGCACTGGGCAGTTCAGAAGATCCAGGTTGGCTAGCCTAAGAGCTCAAAATTATTAACTTTCAGTTATTTGGAAATTAAATTAAAATGGGTCAGCCATCTCGGTCCAGATCTTAGGAACACACAACAGCACCACGGAGCAGAGCAACTCTGTTCAACTCCAAGAGGGTTCCTACTAACAATGAAGATAAACTAGGGACAAGGTAGGAAAGGAGTGAGCTGCAGTTTAATATGTTTATCCTATGAATATTTCTATAAAATCATCTCAAGTTTTGTTTTGTTTTTAGTAAAACATAGAATAGAAATGGAATATTTATTTTCAATAACAGCTTTTAGCTGCCAAGATTCTATTAAAATTATACTGGAGAAAAAAAATTAAAGATATGTATCTCGCTAATCAAAATGCACTTTTGTGATAGCTGTTGCGGAAGCAGAACCTCCTGTAAATTAGGTCACTTCGACAGTAAACCGTCTTCTGAACTCCTCTGTGAGAATTATGTAGGAAACAGATTTTCTTTTCAAATCTTAATATAAAACTTGGAAAAAGAACAAGTATTCTACCTTATTCACATTCATAAAAAAAAATCGTAATATAGCATCAATATTCACTTAATAAAGAGACCATTTACACTGCTGGTCTACTGTTCTTTTGTTTGCCTGGGTTGATTTTACTTTTTTTTTTTTAAAAAAAAAAAAATCGTATGGAAGAGTCGGTGCAGCAACATCTGTGACTTGTCAGTCATTTAATTAACCAAAGAAAAGCTAGCTATTCATTTTATTTCTGTATATGTTAATGCTAAAAACTAATAGAAAACAGCTAGTAAATTGTCCTCTGCATATATTGGACACAGCAACAATTACTCTGGCAGAGAAGATATAATAAAAGAGGAAATTTTAATAGTATTCTTATTCTATTTATTCTCAGGGGCTTCTGTTTCAAGGTACTGTAGAAATTAACAATTATTTCTTTTCATTGTTTTTGATGATCTTTTTCTATTATGGCCCTATCCAACTCTAAAATAAAATATAACTTGAACTTTCATTTTTGTAATAAATTCTGTGGCATCTTGAGATTTACTTTCTGGTTGGTTAGGGGGAGGTCCTGGGAAGGTTCAGAAAAAATAAGCTGAAGCCTTTTCTTTCTGCCATTCAGACAGTTGGTTAAGGCATGTCAGTTATTAGTACAATCAAGATAACTCGGCTTAAACCGAGAAATTTCACATAATAAAATAATTTGCTTTTCCAGCGTTCATTTTATTGACAAATACGTCTTTCCCATATTTTCTGAATGTCTGTCATACGATATGTCTAAATACTTGCTATTGCTCTGCTATATAAAGCAATTAACTGACTCCATACAGCAAATTGTCAAAGGATTTCCCCAGAAAGCTTGGGGAAATCTAACATACGGAACTATTCTCCAATTTATTGACATGCTACGATGGTGAAAAAAGTAGGACATCAATAAACAGCTTTAGCTGGAAAACTGGAATCTGATTATAAGTATTGGGAGCTGGAGACCGGAGTCTCAATTAAAATACATGGCATGGCTTTATTTTAAAATAGATAGGTGCTATATTTTAATGGAGGAAATGCAAGGTTTAATAACGTGTAGGCGGGCAGCGACGTGGAGTTCAACACCCAAAGTTTTTCCCATGGGTCTATTTGAACTGGATCCAGGTTCAGGATCCTCATCCCAGACCATTCCTCTGGCTCGAGGAAGCTGCAACACATCACAGGGAAAGAATTTTTAGTATTTTTAGGTTTTTGCGCTAGGTAACAAACCTCCCTTTCAAGGGCACGTCAGAGAGAGTGATGGTGTGAGAGGAAAGCTGGAGCACACGTCGAAGTAAACCAGCCCAGGACTGACCCATAAGGAAAGACCTTGTACTTACTGCAAAGTCCAGATACCATAAAACAGCAGATTTTGAAGTTTTGGTCTAAGAAAAGCAATCAAAGCCTAACCATCTAGGGTTTACACAGTAGATATGAATTAGGATTGAAATAACCTGCATGAGAAAGTAGATTAAATATTTCGGGTAGCTGTGAATCCTGCAGAGGAGTCTACAGAAGTAGCCTGAAGTCCCCAAAATATATGAATAGTTTATCAGGATCCTAAAAAAAATGCAGTGATAAACTAAAAATAAAGTAAATCACTGATTCTATGGTCAACCAGGAAAAAGGAAAAAAAAAAAAAGGAGGAAAAAATCCGGAATAAAAGAATTAGATATGAGATGTTTCCAAAAGTTGATTTTTTTATAAAGGGAAATTTCCTTCCTGAATCTTAGCTTCACCATTTTTTTTTACAAAACCAGCTTGTGCTGTAACACCAGTGGTACCTCCCCTGCAGTGCCAAGAGGAAAAGGAATGACTGCTGAGCCTCGTTGGCCAGGAGTGTTTTATCACAAACTCTCTGCCTACATTTATTATGCTTGTGTAACGTGATTTTTTCACCACCTTCTGCTTATCTTTCCTTTCTCGTCGCTGCTGATCTCTACACTCATTTGTACCTTATTTTTGTCCATGAGCTCTTCTGTTTCGTGTTTGGTTTTACACCTCATTGGCATGAAAGGAGCCGTAGGGGCTCGATCTTGGCATAATCTTGGCAACAGACAAAGAGGGCAAAAGAGGAGAAATACTGAAACGATCTGCAGATCTTTCTTTGCAAGTTTTTCCTTGGGTGAAACGCATTGGTACACGTCAGGAGCCCTGTGCCACCTTCCATGTATTGTTAATATTCTGGTTATCATGCAAGAAGTCATCGATGAACAAGTTTAAGCAGTGTGCAAACAACGTTACCTGCTGAGAAGTGTTAAGGTACCTATCATACCATGTCAACTTGACAGGCCTCATGTTGTGTTTCTGATTATATTTAGTCATATAAAATTAACTTTTCCTAATGTAACGCGTTGGGTATGCGACGTGGATGAAACAGTATTTATTTAGGCTAAAACCTATTTGTATTCAGATTTACTAATGAGAATCACAATATGACCAAAATCCCCAACTCATTTAACGCATTTATGGAGTGACAGGACTGGAGTGCCTCAAGCCTTAATCCCTGTAATAGGTGATAAAGCAGGAGGGTTTTGCTGATATTTGCGTTGTCCAGCAGTGCCAGCTCTGGGCTCCGCTCAGCTCCTGCTTGTCCACAGCAAGGGTGGAGCTGTCTCTGACTTTCTTGGTGCTGTGCTCACTTCCAAGTCGCTTTTTTAGAGCTATTTAGAGCACTCTTTAGGAAAATAGAAAGGCTGATGTTTCTCTTTCCTTTCCTTTCCTTTCCTTTCCTTTCCTTTCCTTTCCTTTCCTTTCCTTTCCTTTCCTTTCCTTTCCTTTCCTTTCCTTTCCTTTCCTTTCCTTTCCTTTCCTTTCCTTCCCTTTCCTTTCCTTCCCTTCCCTTCCCTTCCCCTTCCCTTCCCTTCCCTTCCCTTCCCTTCCCTTCCCTTCCCTTCCCTTCCCTTCCCTTCCCTTCCCCTTCCCTTCCCCTTCCCCTTCCCCTTCCCCTTCCCCTTCCCCTTCCCCTTCCCCTTCCCCTTCCCCTTCCCCTTCCCCTTCCCCTTCCCCTTCCCCTTCCCCTTCCCCTTCCCCTTCCCCTTCCCTTCCCTTCCCCTTCCTTCCCTTCCCCTTCCCCTTCCCCTTCCCCTTCCCCTTCCCCTTCCCCTTCCCCTTTTTTTTAAAATATTTTGATTTTTTGTTTTTCTGGTCAGAAATAACATTTATATGCTCCTTGGTTTGTAGTGTTGTAAACAATAATATCCCAGTGACACAGATCAAAGAAAAAAACATAACACTGGAATTGGTAACACACTCCTTTTGCCTGGATGTAGTAGCTAAATCCAGCTGATAGCCACCCAAACATTTTTGATTAAGTTAAAAGCAAAAAAAAAAAAAAAAAAGTGAAATTCCTAAGCCAACCAGCAGCAGATATCAGCAATCACAGGCAGAAGGTTTGGTTTCCTTTGGTTCCTTGCCATTGCAAATTCAAGATTCAACGACCCATTCCTACCCCACTGGCTGTTGGGCAAAGGATCAGAATTTATTAATTATTATAAAAGCCGGGGAGGGGGCCTTCATAATTAAAATCTCAGAATGTAGCTCCTTGTTTTCAACTGTTCTCAAGCTTGCTCCACGTATCTCTGCTGAGACAAAATTCAACCCTTATCTTGAATACTTAGAAGAATTTAAGGGGGAAAAAATGCAAAAAAAAAAAAAAAAAAAAACAATTTAATCTGTTTGACAACACAGAAAATGGGAAAGTGAAAAGGAGTGCAATTATAATTTTCAATAAAATGGGGGCGGATGCAAAAATGCCTTTTTATTAATGATCCTACCAGCAAGTGTTAAGGCTTAAAAGCTGAAATTTGGCATGGAACGACTCCTGAGCCTTATATTAGAGGAAACAAAATGACTGATTTACGGGCACTTGAAAATTGCTTCCCATAGTAGCTCGTTAATGGCTAAATTGTGCTTTGTCCTTATGCAGTAACACAGTGTCGGTGCAGGATGCTCTGTGCATCCTGCCACGTGGCCCCTCCAAATTTCCAGCACCATCCACGGCCACCATCAAAGTCATAATTATTAAGAAAAACAAAATGTTTAAATATGTTATGAGAATGTTATTAATGTGAGATGTAGGCAGCATTAGTGAGTGTGGTGGTCTACGAGGTGTTATGGTAGATAATATTTTTCTTTACGGCCAAGACCTCCAGCACTGATTTTCTAAGAAAGGAAGTTCTATTTCATCTTTTCATTGGATTGCAGTGACAAGCAAAATGGCAAATTTTTGCCCCTTGAAATTATTTTGAATTTAAGGAATCTCCAACTTATGAAAGTTTAAAACATTACCAGGAGTAAAAGGTTCTGCTGTTAAATCAAAGCGTGCTTCACGGGCTGGAATCAGCACTCGGAGCATCAAAAACTTCCAACAGCAGCATCGCACAAGTTTGTGTTTTGTGTTGCGATTACTGCGTACAACTCTGCTTTCAGCTCGGCTTGTGATGTTGCAGGGAACAGGCTGGAAATTAAATCCACGCCTAATATACTTAACTTCTGAAGTGGGATGAAAGAGCACACGCTGCATTCTCCAGTCGCTGCTGCCCTGCCAAGGAGCCAACACGTGGGAAACGCACCCGTCTGGTGGGGCAATGAAAATTCCTGATTTTAACCTAAAATGGATCTAATTTGCCCTGAAGAGAAAAATGTTTGAACAGGTCAGAGGGAAGGAAAAGGGAAAGGGAAAGGGAGAGGGAAGAGAAAGGGAGAGGGAAGGGAAGGGAAGGGAAGGGAAGGGAAGGGAAGGGAAGGGAAGGGAAGGGAAGGGAAGGGAAGGGAAGGGAAGGGAAGGGAAGGGAAGGGAAGGGGATTAGAAAAGGAGAAAGGAGAAAGCAATTGGGAAAGGGAAAAAGGGAAAGGGAAAGGGAAAGGGAAAGGGAAAAGAGGAAAGGGAAAAGAGGAAAGGGAAAAGAGGAAAGGGAAAAAGGGAAATGGAAAAGAAAGGGAGAGGGAGAAAAAAGGAAAATGCAAAAGGGAAAAGGTAAAGGAAAAAGTGAAAGGGAAGAGGAAAAATAAGAGCAAACCTCTCTGTTAAAAAATATTAGAAAGAGAAACCGGTAGGACCATTGCGAGCAGTCAGTGCTGAGGAGTGTTGGGCTTCTCCACAGGGCTGGACTGGTGCATCTCACTCCTGCCCTGCAGGAACTCAGGTGCTCCCAGCTTGTACCCCTCCAGACTAAAGCACTGATTGGTTTGGTTTAGTTTTGCAATGTTAAATGTTATCCATTAGAAGGACAGAATTAAATATTCAAAACTTTGCAAAGCAGATTTTAGAAGTCCATAGTCAGTGAAACGGACGCCCTTCACAAAGCTACCTCATTCCAGAAAGAGATGAAGCCATGACTCACATTCACAGATGAGTGGAAAACCCAAGCTCTGCATTATCATGTTTAAGGAAGTGACCCACTGGTGGGAATCAGGGGGAAATCAATGGGTAAGGAAAGGAATTCAGGGCTGCCAGAAGAGTATCGTGTTCTGCAGTCTCGCCCCAGAGAGGGGAGGATGCTGGAGCACTACTTTAAAGGATTTAGCAATCTAGCAAGTCAAAGAAAAATTCTTTTGAAACCTTCACTTAGGAACCCATCTACAGTCAGTTTCCCTTCACTTTTGTTCATTGTGTTTGGTGGAAGCACACAAAAACACGCAGTGATATTACCTGTGCTAATGTGAGCGGAGCTCAATTCACAAGAGAGTAGGTGCACAAATGTGGGTGCACACAAGTGTAAGCCCCAATTCCAGAATGTGTCCCTTGTTGCCTGAAGGAAAAAAAAAAAAAAAAAAACAAACCTCTCCTGGCAAGTTGAGAATGCATTATCTCAGTATTATAGCTGGGAGATACTGGAGGAATTTCAGTATCAAATATTTGTACACGGGTCCAATTTATTAGCAGCAAATATTGACCATTCCGTTCTTAAAGATTCTAAATAATTTATTCTAAATATTTTGATAGGGAAGTAAATTAATGCTAAAGCATTTCTTTGTTTGTGCCAAATCAGTGCTTCCCAGTAGGAAGTTAGTCCATCTTTGCAAGCAAGCTTTCATTCTCAGTAGGCAGTCCATTTCTGTAGAGTGCCATTAAGTTAATTTCAAAAAGAACCAGTAAAGGTATATGGAGCAGGCAGTAATAGCATGGAAAATATCCAAAATTACTAGACCCCAGCAACAGAACTTAGATGCCATTTTCATGCACTAATAATTTGTAGTTTACATATTGAAGGTAACTATAAACTGACTACTTCCTTGGTTAAGTCTTGCAGGTAATTGCAAATATGTTGTTAGTGCTGTACCTTTCCCCATCTGAGAAGAGCTTCTCTAGGAATAAGAACAGAAAGCACAAATCCCACTTTTTTTATCAAGAAGTGATATCAAGTTTCTGTGTCACCAGGAATATTAAATTTACTCGCGATCAAGCTATAAAATTGCAGCAATTCTGAAGATGGCTTTAATAACTAGAAATTAAAACACTTTGCATACCGTTGTCTTTCATTTAAGTCAAATTTTGGCTTAACAATGCATATTTGATGAATACTCTTAAGAGCACACATGGAAAATAATATGTTTCAAATCAGAAAAATCTTTCAGAGCTACCCTTTATTTTGGCTGAGAATTTTAGTGCATGCAAAGAACAGCGTAGACACAACATTGTTTACTCTTGGGTGTAATCCAAAGCAGTTTGTGTGAGAAGTGGGACACAGACTTTCCTGTTGCTCCAAAGCATTTCATGCGGAATTCTCTATTTTCACATTACTACTGCCCCGAGAGCTACTGGTTGGATTGGTTTCCTGTGATAACCAGTTGCAGGAAGTAGGCTGGTTTTGAAGTGAAGATTGAACAAGGTGGTCTTTCATTATATCTCCAGCTTCAGTGAGCACAGTCCTCAGACCACTGGTGCTGTTCAACCTCATATTGGTGGTGGACTCTCAGACCACTGGTGCTGTTCAACCTCATATTGGTGGTGGACTCTCAGACCACTAGTGCTGTTCAATCTCATATTGGTGGTGGACTCTCAGACCATGTACCCAGCAGCTTTGCTCCAGTGACGCCAAGTTTGAGAAGAACAGAACCATTTCTGCTCAGTGATGTTACTTTTCAGCTAAGTTTCTTCTCAAAGTGCGCTTCCTGAGAGAGTCACCTGCCTTGGAAGGTGAAGGGAGGACCCGATCCCATCTGGTTAAAGCCAAAGGAAAGGTTCCCACTGTTTTTGCAGCTCTTTGCATCAGCATTGACATCTGGGGAAGGAGTTTTCTAAGCAAGGCTAGTAACATAAACTCTGGTAATGACTCCCAACCACAAAATTTCACACACCCCATTTGCAGCAATCAGCTGGTGTCTTCTTTGCTCGCAGAGCCTACATTTTACAGTTCAACCCATAATTTAATATTTTTCAGTATTTGCTCCTGGGATGTTCTTTAAACTTATCCATGTATATCCTGATGGATATTTAGGAGCCCTGGAATCATTTTTACCATAGAATTGTTTAGATTGGAAAAGATCTTTAAGATCGTTGAGTCCAACTGTTAACCCAGCCCTGCCAGGTCCACCACTAACCCATGTCCCAAAGCACCTCTTCTGCACCTCATCCTCTTTTGTTAAAAATCACTTATAATGTTTTGTTGCAAAAAATTCTCATCCCTCCTCTAAGAGATCACAGTAATTTTTTTCCGATAAACACAATCAAGGACTAAGATCAACAGTGAAATATGTTAATCATCTTTTGTGGAAGCCGTTGAGATCTAGTAAACAAAAAACAAACCTGCCTCAGGACCACTGAAGAGGCATTGCTTGGAGTATTTGGAAAGAAAAGTTTAAAAGTGTGTGAGAAACTGAGATCACCACTTGCAAAATGAGCTGTTTCCACCCATTTAACTGTGGCCCAGGTTTCACCAGCCGTGCCAAGTGGAGATCTCACAGTTGGCGTAGCAGGCAGGTGGTGGTAATTGCAATGTCGGGGCCAGCTCGCCTGCTAGGGACATTACAAACTCAATTTTTGTCATGAGAGCAGAAGCCAGCAAGCAGAAGCCAGCACAGCGAATTAGGAAATGTGGTCTGTGAACCATGGGACAGCATTGCTGCCCTCAGAAAAGACAACGTGTGAGAAGACCATTGCGGGAAGGAGGCAATATTAATAAACCAATCCGTTTGTCCATTGACTATCTAAAGAGGGTCCACAACAAAAGGCACTTTTCACCCAATATTCTAATAAGCCAGATGCATTGACGTACAGTGGGGAGAAGGTTTATATCAAGGATCTCAGACTGAGTTGCTCCCTTAGTTCACCAGCCTTGGGGATCTCAATAAGTCTGGGCACCACAATGAAGCTAAGCCCTTCTGCATTTTGGGGGTATCTGAGATCTCTGGATCTGTTCACTCCTTTCCAAACAAAAGGAAAGGATTTTTTTTTGCAGCTGGGTGCTGGGCATAGACTCATTCCCTCTTCCATGAAGGTCAGGAGAAGTGTCCCCGTCCCTTCCTGTGGGTACCCTGACCCACCCTGACCCTATTTCCCCCCAGGCTCCAGCTGCCTCTCCCCAGGGCACTCAGAGGGTAAAAGGATGTAAAGACTGAGAACAGAAGCACCAAGTCATAACCCTCCCGTAGGGATGCCCTGTAGGCAGCAGAGGAAACATAGTAAGTACAACTAAAATTGGATTTAATAATTGCCACTAATAAAGGGGCAAGCACATACAACCAGTTAATATGCTGTTGGCAAAACTAATTGCTCAAGGCACATTAACAGTATATTAGTTAACACATACACAGTGAGTAATTTGTAATTAAACTAAATAACTAAATAGTAAATATGTAGACTACATATGACAATTGCTTCTTTTAAAAATCCTTTACATATTAGTGATGACTATCCACTTACACAATTTAAACTAAAAATGAAAGCTAATGCTTATTACAAAGGCTGGACTTGATGATCTTGAAGGACTCTTCCAACCAAAATTTTTCCATGATTCTATGTTTCTATGTTTCTATGATTCTATGATTCTACAATTCTACGATTCCATGTATCATTTGGTCTTTAAAATTTTTGATTGGTCTTTTTATTTCTTCTATTGGTAAATGAAAGAATGATGTCATACAGCAGCCTTAAGTACTATTAAACAGACCATAACTAACATTGGCTGCATAAATAACACATAAGCTGACACTTTTATGCATTTTGTGAAGAATTGCTTCATGGGCTATGCAATCTTTTCCAAAACAAGTTCCAAAGAATAACATCACTGGTTATGTTTCATAGCTACAAATTGGTAACTGAATTAACATTCATTTGTTAAGTTTACATGGAGAACTCCTCTAATTCAAATGCTTGCAGATTATAATTTATTTTTATCTGAGGTATAATTTTTCATATCTTATTTTTTGCCAAAGTCAATATAACCTGAGCCAAACTCTGTTCCCAGTTCTCCATTTGTACCCTCCTGTTCTTGGCTACTTACCTAGATGAGTCTTTTCTAGCTGGGAAGGTAAATAAGGGAGCTTGGTTCACCAAACAAGTCTTTTGCAAAAGTGAAAATTTCAGACTGTGATTTCTGAGTTGATATTTACGGCTTTAGGATCTTGTTCTTGCAACTTCAGGGAGAAAAAAAAAAAAAAAGACAGAGAATCACCTTTTCACATATGGAAGTTGAACAACTTACGTGTCAGAGAGGTTGATTATGGCATTTTTTAATAACCTGTATTATTTCTCCTCTCCCAGTGTAATCTGCAAGTCAAATACTGGAGGAGGTGTGGAGTGGGACAATATGAAAAGGCTCTTTCCCATGAATAAGATCCATGAAAGTACCAAAAAGTACTTCTGGGACACAGGCTGCTGCAGCCTTTGAGAAGTTTACACTAGTATAGAGTAGATTATAAGAGAACAGCATAATAATCACATGTAATGTTAATAAATACGAAAAAGACCAGGGAGAGACCATAAAGAGATAAAAGAGCGTTAGACAGGATAACAAACGTGGTGGTGGACCTCATGCAAACCAGAAGACAGGGGAGAAGGAACCGCTGATGTAACCAGTGCTGCAGACACAACGGTCCAATTTAGGTAAGGATTCAACAGTTTAATTTCTGTTTTCTGTGGGAACCTTTGCGTTTCTGGCTCAAAAAGAAATACTACTACTAACAGATGTAGTAAGTGAAAGAGGCCTGCACTAAACAGAGGGTGAAACAATAGGAGGTATAAATTTGTCCTTGACAGGTGGCTAAACTAGAAACTAGTCACAGAAAATAACCTCAGATCAAGTTGATTAATTTCAAATTAAATGGTAAGACAAATAAAGTCACGTAGGTTTAGATCTCCTATTGCAAAAGGGGAAAGGTTTTTAAACGCCAAGTTAACGTGAAGTTAGCTGGGCTGCAGGGAGCAGAGACCAGGAGGTTACACCATCTACACCACTGGCAAGGTGGGCAAGTTCAGTGGAGTGGCACAGCGGCAGGGACACCGCCGAGGTGTCCCTGCTGTCCCAGGGTCCTGCGAGGTACAGACACAGGTTGTTCTGATGCAGGATTGTGCAGTTCTATTGAACACTTCTTCCCTGCGCAGGGCTGCACAGTCCGTTTTCTACTTGTTCCAGATTCTTCCAGATGGTTTGTCTTGCCAAACTCTGAAAATTAATCATTTCCTAAAATTGGAGGGAGGAAAAAACCCAAAATGTTAGAGAGTAAATCCATCTGATCTCATTGCAAAAGCTTTTAACCAATTCTTTTTCTTTGACAGTGAGTCTAGCTGGCCATATTTCATGTGTCAATGTGCTGATTCATGAATGCCTCAAACAAGGTTAGACCAAGGTGCAGAAAGAACCAGGTGAGGCTCCTTGACCTGTGGCATTGAGGAAGCTGGGTTGGGCAACCAGGGATGATGGAACACGTTGGATCTGATAAACCTGTTGAATGCCTGAATTTTGAAATTACCCATAAAATGATTACAGAGTGTATCTTGCATGGATTGAAGGGAGAGGGAAATAAATACGTAAAAATGCCATCGTGACTGAAATTCTTCTTTAACATACACAGACTTCAAAGTTTTTCACAGAGCCTAGTGACAGCTCAGTATTGTTCTGATTTAATGCACATTCTCTCTAATCATTCTGGGCCAGGGAAACCAGGGAAATCCTACTTCTTCCCAGACAGTTTCCATCCAAGTAGCCTTCTTCTAAGCAACGTACCTAGCATTATGGAAAGAAGACATTGTGAGTTTAGAAGACTTCATTTTTAAAAATTCTTAGCCTAAAACCACTGGAGTTTTATGTAAAAAGTTGATTTCTTGCCATCTTTCTGTTGTTTTTTACCTTCTTTCTGTTGTAAAATCAGAGCTGTCACAGTAAAGATGTGTTGATGCATTTTAGGCTGTTGCTGGAAAAAAATAATTATAAATCTGCCAAATACCACAAAAAGTTGAATTTAACCATCCTGTTTCTCTATTTCACTAATTCGGGGTTGAACTTCAAAACCTTGTGGGACTATTTATAGAAGGCAGTAGGAATACTTTTCCTTCAAAAAGAAAACCAAGGACATAAAATACAGTAAAGTCATGTTGAGAGGACTTCAAGATATGAAATGGAAAAAGCTATACAATACTACTCAAAAAATGAATACTTATAGAAAGGGGGGTTGGGTTTTTATTTTATTTTTTCATTGTTTCTTGTAGCTGCCGTCTAATCCAATGGATTAGATCATTCAGGGCTCTAAATGAAACACAGAAATTCCTCTCTTTGTCAGTGCTGGAGAACATACCACTCAGGGTCCCAGCTGGGTCTGTCCTGGATCCGATGCTATTCAATATTTCATTAACAATTTGGCTGACAGAACAGAGAGTATACTTTGGATGACACCAAACTGGGAAAGATCGCAAGTATTAAAATTCCAAATTATTTTGGAGCAAGCATCCTCATGATGACATTTAATAAAGATGAGTGTCAGGCACTATATAGAGGAAGAAAAATTAAATCCACACAAATACGGTGGTGGAAGCGCACAGAAAGTGACCTGGGGGCTACAGAGGACCTCAAAGTGTTTATGAATCAACAAATGCGTCGCTGTTACAAAAAGGCACTTTTTGGCATCTCAACAGTGTCATAAAAACGTTAATGAAAACAAGATTTCCATTTCTTGGCATTAACCTTTACAATAGAAATGAAGAAAAAATGGAAAAATGTTTAGAGGAAAACAGTAGGAGAGTCTAAAGATTTTAGGAAGGCTGTGATGAGTTTGCTTAGTCGAGAAAGAGGAAGGGGACTCAATACTATTTTTAGTTCGAACATATTTATGTGTGTATTTATGAAAACATATCTATGTAAATCATTAATTTAGGTAAGGTGACAAGCATTTTTCTTCCGTGTTCAAACAGGGCTGGACAAGAAGTAACAGGTTTTAACTTGCAAGAAAGGAGGTTTTCTATCTGAATGGATAATTAGTCACTGGAGTAAATTACCAAGGGAGGTTGTGAAACTCACTGGCAATTTTTAAGAACAGATTAGACATACATCTGCCAGCGCTCATGTAATTTTAGTTGGTCCAGGTCCAGGGCACAGAAGCAAAAGGGCCCAGATCCATCTTGCTTGATGGGAGAGATACCTAACTCTGGGAACTGACTGTCCTGGGAACCTCCGAAGGGTCATTTTGAGGGGAGAGGTGATAATTTCTATATACCACAGAGCCAGAGGGGACTGCACTCCTCATCTGCTGGCTGGAGTTAGCTGGAATTAATCTGGATACGGGTACCTTCCAGAACGGGATTCAGATTAACATCCCCTCCACCCCATGAGCTTCTCAGGGGGTTTTTATATATTGAATTACATATCCTGAATGGGAATCAACCCTCAATACAAAGCATAAGTCAGATGTTCAGGTATACAGGTCTTATTTTAGCACATAGTGTTTCATCTGAATGCACCATTTCTGCACCCAAAAACATAGGTCCCAGGCCAGTACAGTCAAATAGGCCACAGTTTAAAAAACAAGACCTACAAGTTCAGTCTCAGCGATTTGCATAACACTCAGCAATCAGCTAAAAATAAGGGTATAAAAAAAAAAAAGTGGTCATGCACATGAAAATAACAGAGTTTTTGTCAGCTGTACCTAGGTACCTACACTACCCATAGTCATTCAGCAAAATCACTGCTGACCAATCCCTACGGGATCCCTTGGCAGGATGCCATCAAGAAATAGAAATTTTCGAAACTTTCGTCCTCCTTTTACAACGTTACGTTGACCGCAACCCAAAATAACTTGCAGTGGGGGGTATATCCCCGAATTAACAGCCTGGCCTTGATAGGTCTGTCCAGGAATTCTGCCCTTTGCTAACGGACTAAATGCTCCTACACGGCCTCCTCTGTGGCCATCTGCTCGGATGGCTTGGTGCCTGCAGCAGGTTGACGTGCCAGCTTCGCTAGGTCAGGGATGCCAAGCTACGACAGCAGTAGATGGACAACCTGCCTCGCGCTGCCATGCTCTCCGTTCCAAAATCATCTCTCTTCAGACCGGTTCGAGTCTCAGGTAGCACATCGAAAAGTACCTGCAGGATGGGGAATGGGAAACATAAAAGGCTTGAGGGATATTTGCTCTTTCAAAAAAAAAAAAAGAAGGAGGCTTCTAGGAAACCATATAAAGCCCATTTGGGATATAAGATATTATAAAAAATATTGCCCATAGGAACTCTCTGAAAGCAAACCTTTGGCAGCGTTTCAGTAGCTGCATTAGGCAACTCTCAGGCAAAAGTATCGCTCCCGGCTCTTCCGGGCAAGGACTCTCGTTTGTGTGTGAAGTGCCTCTCTCACTTCAGGCTAATTAATAAACAAACAGTATTGACAGACAGACCATATCACTCAGAACGGGGAGGGAGGGTCCACAACATGCAAAACACATGCTCGTCTTTAAGGCAGCCCAACTCTGTCTGGCTCCAGATGCTGCCAAAGGTGAGATGGGTGCTTTGACACAAAACTTGGTGTCTCAGAGTATGTTTGGATGTTCGGAGGAGACTGAGGGGTGACCTCATTCATGTTTACAAATATATAAAGGGTGAGTGTCACGAGGATGGAGCCAGGCTCTTCTCGGTGACAACCAACGATAAGACAAGGGGTAATGGGCTGAAACTGGAACACAAGAGGTTCCGCTTAAACTCGAGAAGAAACTTCTTCTCAGTGAGGGTGACAGAGCCCTGGCACAGGCTGCCCAGGGAGGTTGTGGAGTCTCCTTCTCTGGAGACATTCAAGACCCGCCTGGACACGTTCCTGTGTAGCATTATCGAGGCGTTCCTGCTCTGGCAAGGGGATTGGACTTGATGATCTTTCGAGGTCCCTTCCAATCCCTGACATTCTGTGATTCTGTGATTCTGTGAACCTCTTTCAGAGAGCCTTGCATAGGAAAAACCTCTGTTCCCGCTGGAGATGGGGTAGATGAGGAGGAGGAGCTCTCCTTGTCCAGGTCTCTCATCCTTTCCTCTCCAGAGAGCTCCTGGCAGCCACGAAGCCTCACAAAACATGTAGCCACACCTGGGATTACAGGGGAGGATGGAGGAACAAAAGAATTTTTTCATTAACACTTTTTTTTTATTTATGGAGGGAAAAAAAAACCCAGCCAGCAGGTGTGATGGAAGTGGTCTCCACCAGTACGGAAAGGGGCACTGGGTATCACCGCGAGTATAAATAGCGCTGGTTGAGAGCACAACAGCTCTGCCTGTGCTATCAGGAAAGAGAACCAATAAAGACATTTTGAGATTTCAGAGCATAAATCACTGTCAGGAAGCAAGGCCACGTTTTCCTGGTGTAAACACCATGAGTAGTTTAGTGTTCTGCTCCTACACATGAAAATCAGGTAATTTTACACACAAAATGCTATCAATAAGAGAAGATTTTGAAAGAGCGGCTCAGACACTAGAGGTTTTACCTTCAGGACGAAACATGCAAATGTGTAAGTCTTGGAAGAGGTGTCAGAGACTGCAGATGCATGTGGACCAAACTCTGAGAAGCATTTATCAGTTGTAGAGGTGGTGAATCCACAGACAGCTCCAGGAAAGCAGAGCTTTTCCCCCCACCCAACCATTTTTTTGCATATAAATGAAATGTTTTAGTCTGTCATTCAAAGCTTTTCCACAAGTATTAAAAGCTTATGCACATTAAAGGCAAGTCAAGATGATGAAAAAAAAAAAAAAAAAGATATTTTTCTCGCTGATGAGAAATTCCTGTCCCTAGAAAACGTGCCGATGCAGTGACATTTTACTGGGTGCTCATTTGGTCAAGATTAATTGGTATCTGTGAAAGTCACAAAGTTAGGAATAGCTTAATTGATACAATAAAGAAGACATTAAACAAAACCCAATTGTTTCTTTTTGGTTTGATACTGTTGCAATAGTGCAGTGTGCATTACAAACTCTGAAAATAACACCTAGAGATTTCCTGGTAAAGATAAAGGGGTGGAAAAAAGGTACAAATTTAGAGAAGGAATTGTCTTTCGTGGTGCCTGAATGGGTCCTCTCCATAGACCAAATAAAGATGGAGAGGGCAAGGAAGCAGACATACTTGAAAATGTCACAGACAGATCTTCTGGAAGATACCCATCTTTGCTCCCCAAAAAGCAGAGAATGGAGAATCAGAGCAAGAAAAGTCCGTTTGGAATAGTGTTAATACCATCTCCAGGATGGAAAGGCTTCCTGAGGAACCGTTTCGAAAATGCACCTGGTCCAGAACAGTGGGGCACGGGCTTTGCCTCAGCCCTAAGGACGGCACGTGCGCATCCTCAGCCATGTAGAAAATTATCCTCAGCAAAGCCGGTCACGTACGGAGCACCACACTCCTCGCTGTGTTCAGGAGTCGTCTCGCGGCTCCTGACGTGCGGGAAGGTGGACACGTGGAGACAGAACGAGTGTAGATCATTACCGGAACCACAAAGGGCAAAACGGTGAGTGATGGCGGCGTAATGGAAAGCCGGGAGTGTGACAGCGGGGACGGCGCTCGTCTGATCCGCTGCTTTCAACGATCCTGCATGACTTGTGGAAACAAACTCCCCTAATAATTCATCATTGATCCCGCTTTTGATCCAATCCCTCAACACATCTGCTTAACTTCGAGGTTCACCACCCGCGACGTTCGTTGAAAATTAAAGGGACACGGGAAAGTGTAAACCAACAAAAACTAAAGAGGGATTTAATGTATCCCTCTGTGTTTCTTCCATCCATATTCACCTTCCCCTGCAATCACCTCCTTTCATAGCATTGGTTATTATCTATATTTCCACAGGACAAGAACTTGAAGCTGGGATCAAAGATCAAGTGGCCCAAGCACTGGCTTGGCACCATCGCAGGAGCCAACTCCTACCCCAAAAGTGGAACAAAACCAGGGAGGGGGGAAATCTTGGAGTGAGATTGAGTTGCCCAAGGTGACATCTGTGCCTGGGGCCTGGTTCTGGTAACCTCTGTCCAGCCAGGTCCTGACAGCACGGTGGCTGAGGACACCATCATGGTTTCAATTCTTTTCAGCAACACAAGGAAAGCAAGCCATCCTGTTTTATTTTATTAAAGTCATATGTTATTCTGGAATTCCGTGTTGCTGTTATTCTGCCTGCTTAGTCTGGCAGTCTAAGTATATTTGAAAACCAATAAAATAAAATATTACCAAAAAAACATAATACTCGAGAAATCCACTCCCTTCTGTAATTACAGTTTAACGTCTAACATACTTTGTGCTTCACATTCAGCAAACTTTGATACAGTACTTAGACTGAAATTATGGTGCACCAGAGAAACATACATTTGCTGGCAATGAAAATGGGAAATAATTTCTCTTTTATAATTAGGGGATGTCTGCAGGATGGAGGTGCTATTTGTTTGTCATCACAGAATATGCCTGCCTTGTGTCAGGCAATCAGTTTGACATGTGGAGTTAACTTTAGGTTATCCAGACCAGGCACAGGCATTTGTTCTCCATTTTCTCTTACTGTCTCGCAGCAAGTCAAGACGCAAATGTTTCCTCGGCGTGTTATGCTGAAGGGCAGCATTTTCTTGTAAGCAATGTTTGTTTATTATTTTTTGCGATCTTTTCCTCTCAAAATACTCTCTTAGCAAAACCACAAGGAGACATATTCCTCATCCGCGTGAACCGGGAGACCGCAAGCTTGAAGAATCAAAATAATAAAAGATGTTGCAAAGACGTGTGCTGCTGTGTAATGATGGGGAAATACTTGGGTTTTGCTCTTTCGCCAGCATTTGTGGCATATTTCTAGACATGATGCTAGCAATATAGACCGTGCGAACGAAGTTTGGAAAGCAAAGTCTTTTAATTGAATGGCTCCAGCGGTAATTATTATTTGCCTTCTTGTTAATTAACAATTTACAAATGGCAGCCAGAACAGTATGGTTAAATTACTTCTTCAAGATGACTTAAAGCTGGAAAAGAGTCGCAATTACCTTCTATCAGAATTTTGCCTTTTTTTACTAGCGATTTCTCTTTGACCCTGTAAGTCAGAAATTGAAATGGAAAAAAAAATTAAAAAAAGAAATCCTGTAATCTATGTCCTTCCCACCAAGGTTTCCTAGTCTGCTCACAGGCAATTCTCTATCTCCAGGAACAGACACTAATCACAGCTGAACAGTGCTTTAAAAAACAGTCTCCCTCGCTTGTTCAGGTCCAGAAAAATCAGTTTAACTCTCATGCTGGGCAGTTTCTCTTCTTTACACACCCGGGTAGATAGCGCACGCCTTCCTTCAGTACAGCCATTCCCATCGATTTCAATAAAATACCAGTACCAGCACAGCTGGTCAATCCCTGGCTCTTACCCTGCTGAATTCCGTCAACAATTCAATTACGAATTCAGCAGATGTCTCAGCTCTTCGGACCACCGGGAATTTCTGAGCTCTCGCGCTCCGGTGAGGCCAAATTTTCAAAAGTGGCCTCAAAAGTGGAAGGGGCTCTCCAGGGAGACGGTGGAAGAACCACTGCTTGGGACATTTAAAACCAGAGACAAAACCGTAGTAATTATCCATCAGGGAGCACTCTTTCTGGGAAGGGAAGGTATAGGGAACGTCGTAGGTCTTGTTCATCTCCAGTTGCTGTGATCATAGGAAAAACTGAGCACGAAGAACTGGAGCTCGCTGTCTACTTATGTATGCAAATTGTCTTCTTTGTGCCTACATTAAACAACAGCCCATGCGGGAGTAAACCAGATAGGTAATTATCTAGTCTGAATGTGCACATGGTCTTGCACATGGAGATGTGATGAGATGAGAACATGCACATATTTAGTATGCACCCTTTTACGGGCTGCTTTTGAAAACTTGATGCTTAGACAGGTATACAAAGAGATTCTCATGACTATCTGGCGTTTCCTCAAGATCCAGAAATACAGCCACAAGAACCATCTTCGTAATGTAGGGGTATGATCATAACTCAAATGCCATTTAACGAAGTAATACAAAAAGCAGTGCATATTCCTGCCATTTTGCCGCACATCCACCAAGCAGGAGCACATTGCCTGAGCAATGCTTCTCTCCCACAGTAGTTCCAACCTGTCAAGCTCTACACAAGCCTTTATGTGGGAAAATTAAAGCCGTTTTAGTTTCCAAATGATCTCACTAATTTCTACGCAGGGTATTTTCTGTTTCACATAAAATACTGAAAATTCCTTCCTCAGGAAAGGAGGACCTGGCAAGCAGAGGCCATTGCTGTGGTCACGGTGCAGCTGCAGTTCACTGCCTCTTTTTGAAAGCGTCTCCTGCAATTTTACCCACTTTTCCCCAAAGATTAAAGTGTAGAATAACACAAGAATTCACCGCTGCCACAAACCCAGAAGGAACTAAGAAATGGTGAGGGTTGAGACAAAGTGATTTATGTGTCCTACCTCGAAAGGTAGGGCCCGGTTGCGAGGACTTCCAGCGAGAACTCCAGTCTTTGATTTACTTGTGACTGCCAATTTATTCGTTTACTTATTTACTTCATTTTTATAAACATGCTGGATCTAGATATGCTCTCCTAGAGAATAAGTACAGTTGATCCCGACAGTGGTGTCCCACATGCTGGTGCTTCTCTCTGTAAAGCAGCATACTAGCCTGGGTTTATTTCCATGGGAAGAGAAAACATCTGAGAGCGGTAAATTTTTTGGTATTTTGGTATTATTTTGTGCTAGCAACAGCAATCCAAGCAACAGAGTTCAGGGCAATAACCAAAATAACTGGCAAGAGGAGTATGTTTATTTCGTTGGGTTTAGGATCTTCGATCAGGTTCTAACTCAATGAATTCCAGTGAAAAAAAATGTTGGACACAAAGATCTCGGTGAGGAACAGCTGAGCTGAGCATACCACACCATGCCCCTGACTTTGGGGCTGAGGTCTCCAAATATTTCAGGGAAGCTTTGGGTAAAGTCCCATGGGCTGAAGAAAATTCCACTCCCATCATGCCACAGCGCTTAGCTCCAAATGCCAATTAAGCATCTCCTCATGGTCCTCTGCCAAGCGATGTAAATGTCCAGGCTACGTCCCTTCTTGCTGTCCATTTTCCAGCATGTGAACAGGCTGGGAAAAGCGTCAGACTGACAATACTGAAAGGCAAAATTGTCACTTTTTCTCCTGCACAGAAGTGAAATAAGAAATCAGACTTCCATAAATCGCGCTGACAACCTCCCTGATCGGAGACACGCTGTCCATTTGCAGGCACGGATTTCTCTGTGCCGGGTGATAACAAGGGGTACAAATAAATGCCAACTGTTACCTTGGCTTGCATGGTCTCGGTACAATCGAACTGGCAGGAGGGGACCTCCTAGCGCTTTCCCAGGAACACCCAGGGTCCCCTGAACAGTGGCTGGAAGTGCAGCTGGACACAGCTGGAGCCACCCCCATGGGGACAGGCTGGGCACCCCTTTGGCAGCCTCTTTCTTCAGTCCAATGTTCCTCAGATCCTCATTAGTTTGATTTTTTAAATTTTTTTGTAAGCCACTCTTTTAAATTTTTTTTCATTTTTTTAAAATTATTTTTATGTGACTACCTATATCGTATAGTCCAGGGTGTTCAAGACGCTGTAGGATCTATTTATTGAGGAATGCAGAACACATCCCATGGTCCTTCCTGTAGGATCACAAGAGAGACATCCCAGGACGATCAACACTGTAAAAACATGTGAAATAGAGGCAATGAAATTCCCAGCTCTCAGCTAAAGCAAGCGACAAAGCCTCGTTTGGCTTAGCATGGGCTCATCACAAGCAAACTGAAAGACTTGACAGCAGAAAAAGATACTTAAAGCTTTGCTCTCAGGTAGAGGGTTAAATACTTGTTGTGCTGGCCCCGAGCTTCTTGGCAGGTTGGTGTCCTGCACCTCCTGCACCCGAGAGCCCCCCACACAGTGGTCCCATCACCAGCCAGCTCTTAAAAAACTATTCAGCCACATGACAAAAATAAACCAAGGCAGCCGCGTCCCTCAAAGATCACCAAGGAACTGGCGGCATGCGAGGCAATGCTTAGAAATTCACACCGGGGTCTCATGTTTTATTTTTACTGAGAAGCAAGGAATCTTGGCATCCGAGGGGATCAGTGAGGGAGCCCATGGGGCAGCACCCGCGTCTTCAAGGAGAGGTTAAACCCCCCCAGTAAAGCCCCATCCAGCTCATCCGGGGTGGCACAGAGAGGGCACGGCTGCACCGATCACCCGGTGGGCTGCGGGAAGGGGTTTGATCACCCTCGTCATTATCTGAGCTTCCAGGGCTACGTGTTTTAATAACAGTTGTAAAATTATCCAGGCCCCTCTGCAACCCAGCCGCAGCGTTTGTTCCAGTGACCCCCCGTGGCAGTGAATTGGGCAGATTGACTATGTATTGTATGAAGAAGGATTTCCTTTTGTTTGTTCACAAAGCATTGCCCTTTAATTTAATCATATGTCCCTTTGCTCATGTACAGTTGGCTGTACTCTACCCGCTTCCCCCCTCCCCCTTTTTATTTTTGTACAATCTGGACATCTCCCACCATTCCAGTGCTAGCTGTAATTATTTCTCTTAATTCAGTTATTAATATAAAAAAAAATATGCCTGCTTGTGGCAGAAGCATTGCAGATCTTTAGTAAAATTGATACAAATATTTTATTAGGGTAATTAACAACGATCAGCACAGGCTTGTTCGGGAGAGCATTTGAGAAATCTGAACGGGGCTGAAATTTGAAACAGATGCAAGACATATTCATAAATAAAACCAGACCAAGTCAAACTGTGGCCTGCATAATAAGACATCACTCACTCTGTTTGCTATATATTTGCAGACATGTTGTTAGCTGCATTTATTACAAAAGTTAGGTGCTTATTTGGAAGCTTTCACTTCTGCGAGCTTGTGATACTTTCTGTAAAACAAGAACCATAAATCATCGTGCGCCGGTTTGAAAACCATGTACCTCCAGATAACTTGCACTTGTCATTAGATTGTCTAAACCAGAGGATTAGCCAAAATACAGATGGAGAGGAAACACAGACTGTTTACGTCGAGTATCTTGGACGAGAGCCCAAGGAAATTACAATCGATATGGATATAGCATTTCTGAAGAGTTATGTAGCAAAAAGTGCAAGAAAATACTCTGACAGAGAAAATAAATAAAGCTGACAGAGGTTTAATTCTCTAGATCCTGTACCGGGGATAAAAATTAGAAACATTAAGCCATTAAATCATTTCAGCAGTACTTTAAACAATGGGGGCAGACTTGCATGTTATTGCACAAGTTTGGAACCGTCTCTTTTGTAGACTAGATAAATATTCCGCATTGTAACTCTAACACTTTTTGCACTTCCCATACACCGTGTGACCTATTTCCCAGTCCTTTCTCATGTGGGACAGGTTTTAAATAAAATAGAAATTCCTCTTGCTTCTTACAGATTGGAGTTGATTAAATATTCTACTGATAAAGGGTAAGCAAATGTCAGATTCAATATAATAAAAAGAGAAATGAGAGTTCATACAAGCAGCAAAGCAAACAATCCATTTTCATACTTTATTAGAAACATTTATTGCCATAATGACTGCATTATACTAAGCAAGCAGGTGGAAAGGTGCTCTGTGCAAGATATTCTCAAATATCTTTATTTTGAGGATTTTATATCTCCAATATTTAGACAGATGTTTTATTCCCTATAATATAGTCAGAGTATGAAATGCTGTAATTTCAGTTACTACATAAGGATCAAAATTGTACTTGAAGATCACGGCCTGTCATTGTGATTTCGACAATAATGGTAGACCATTAAATGCTCAATTTTTCTGCTCCGGCTTTATATTCCCAATGGTGAGTTGCTTTAGACATAGATGGCAGAGCTCCGCGCGCGCCGGCGAACGCTCTGCCCAAATCTGCGGAACGCATTGCGAGCGCTCCTCTCGGTTATTTCGCTCCCTCCCTGGTTTTATAGACCCACCAGTCTGATCCCGGGAGTGACAGCGATAGCCCGTTTGTCCTTCTGCCGCTATCGAACAGCTGGCACTCGTTATCTTAGCCAACAGTGGGAACTGTAATTAAGCAGATCTGCCTTCAGTAAGACACCGGTGCCACCAGCACTCGCCTTTGTAACAAGAATGGTTCCTTGTCCCGAGCTTTGACTTTCTCTTAATTTACCAAATCAGGATGCCCGGTCAGCAAATAATTTAACAAAAGATTTCATTATTACCTTTGATTTAAGGAAGAATTTAACCTATGTTCAGGGCTCAGGGCTCAGGCTTGCACTCCTTCTGCAGCCAAACTTCCCACAAAAGGCAACGTCTTGTACCGCCGGACTCGCTTCACTCTTAGGATTTTCATTATTATTATTTTATGTCCAACGTGTTTTATTTTCAAGGGTTCTTCTACTTGGCAACGAATTTTGAAATATGTGTCAGTTTGAGTTCAGGATAAAAAAAAAAATTGAAAAAGAGGAAAAACCTGACATATTAACCAGGAAAATTTACTACTGAGTCTCTCCTTTTTATTAACAAAGATCATTAAGACATCAGTTTTTCTTTTACTGGCAGCATTCCACAGACAGAGTATTCACAATGTCTAGGACACTTTCATTTTGTAATCTGGAGGATACAGTATATTAATTTTCAGGATTTATCACAAGAAAAGTGAAGTCATACTAAGTACAGTAGGTGTAACTAACTTTCATGTCAAAAAAGCTGTAAAGAGTGCCAGAAGCTCTGCTGGGCTAATAATAAGCTAAAAGGATATAAACTTGATTAGTCTCACTTAAGAAGCAGGAAGATAAAATAAGCTTGAAAAGGCCTTTGCTCTTCCTTCAACTTCAGCGGGTTGAAGAGAATCACGAAGCTTATCACCATGAGATACTCGCTATAATGCCCGTATAGTTATTAGTTATATGTTAATTTATACGGTACTGCACCCATCTGCAGCCACACCAGCAGAATTTGTAATTCTGTCCAAAGCGCCGAAATCTTTGCAGCATCTCAGCGCTGTCACACTGTGTCACATTCCCTTAAGTGCACCTTGCGCGGTGATATAAAGCCTCCTTATTAAAAATTTCCAGCTACTGGAGGGAAATTGTTCCCCAAATGGAGGATTGTGAGTGTCCTTTCCCTGCTCTTGAAGGCTGAGGACGAGCTGGTGCTACGTGTCCTCCGTGGTCCCCACTCCTGGGACAGGGGCTTGGAGGTTCTTCTTTGCCCTCTGACGTTGCAGAGGTCCTGGGGACACCTAAAACAGGACCTGGGGCTGGGAAAATGCCTCGAATCCACCAGTGCTGTGGTGTCTCTGCACCTACCACAGCACCCAGCCCCTTCAGTGAAACCAGCTTTGGACTGTGCACAGGTCAAAATAGCAGCAAACCGGGTCCATCTGCAAGAGAGATATAGCAAGTTTGCTATAATTACACTTTTCTAATGGGAAAATGCACCAAAATCCACATATTTGCAATCAGATTTTAGCAAACTGTAATCACACGCTGGTCTTACGTTTACCCCTTATGCTCCTGGAATATTCTTTGTGTGCCTTTTCCAAAAGTCTTTAAAGTCGAGCTACAGAATTATATCTGGAAATACTTGAGCACGTGGCTCCAAGAGTTGCTTGCATTTCCACACCCCCATACATTTTTTAACCCTTGAGAATTAAAACTAGTTAAGAAATAATAATTCTTAGTGGTTTTTTATTAACACTGTGTTCTCACTATCCTCACTTAGCCTTTGGTCCCCAAAAAACCTATTGCTTCTCGATGTCGGGGATGGCTCCCAGTCAGCCAGCTCCTTTCTCATCACTTTCCCAGAAATCACAAGTCTCATTTACCCTCAGGTAATCAGCAGTAACTTGACTGAAAAAAATGACTTCTGGTCATTCGAGAAGAAAATGATTCCAAGCCCAGGGAAGGGGACATAGACTGGGGTTTGGGCACAAGGAGAAGTAAGTTGGACAACGGCTTTCTGTCACCGAGCATTACCCCAAGCAAGCACGTCGTGGCGGGAGCAATATCCTAATGAAGAAAAACAGTATATTATCAGATGTAAATTGTAGTTAATGGTGCATAAGGTTCTGCACGCTGATATTGATTATTGCAGATTAAGATAAGTTTCAGGATGGAGTATAGCTGGTGTAGGCGGCGACATCTGCAAATCGGGATTCTCCGTCAGGCGCCGCGTCAGCGTGACACCGCGTGTGCTGCCAGGGTGTGTGGAAGAGGCACCAGAAAGGAGGAAATGGGAACAGGAGCAGGAAACACTTACAAAAGGGATGGAAAGGGGAGGGGGGGAGGAGAATGGAATGAAGCTGAGGATGGGAGAGAAAGGAGCAACAAATACAGGAGGTGATGGGGGAAGCAGAGAAAAGCAGGCAGAGGTGGTAGAGGCCAGTGCTGGCGTGAGCTGCAATCTGTGTGTAACAGATGTGTTTTTCTTTAAAAAATGGAAAATATATCTGAAATCATCCAAAGAGTATTATTAAGACAGGTTGCGTCTCAGAAATCATGAAGTCGTGGTGTGTCCCAGGGAGGGCAAAGAGAAGGGCACGTGCCTGCAAGTCTTGCACAGGCAGGTTGACAAGTTTGGGGGGGCCAAAAGACTCAGTGCTGTTCAAAGTTACAGGCACAAATGCAAGACAGAAAACATTTCCTCCTCTCCCCCCCCATCCCTCTAATTATAGCCTTCTCTATCACGTTGCATCCAATTATTATATGTATATTTTTGCTTGAAAGATATAATGCTGCTGGTGTGATTTAAGGCATGATTTGTAGAATAAGCCAAAGATCTAGGTTTTGAGGGATATTTGGTTTTATTTCCTGGTTTTGGCAAGAATGCAGAAATTGTGTTTTTATAATAAATTATTCACTGCATAAACCACAAAACATGAACATATTGTAAGAACGGTGGATCTTGGCCATTACCAGATGAAATTAATTTCAATAAAACCATATACAGAGTCCAAAGTTTCGGTTGTTTCTCTATGCAGATAAAGCTGCTAAAACAGGCTAAGAAAGCTTTCCTCTAGGTATTAATTTTAACGCAGCCACCAACTTCTTTTTTTCCCACAGCCCAACTCACAGGTGGCTCTAACTCTGAATCCAACCTCTCCCTGCAATAAGAGTGCCCAGCCCATGACATCTAACCACCGAAAGGGTTTGGTCTGATCCAGTCTTCAAACTGCCCGATACAGGAATGATGAGGACAATGGCTGTAGCTCCTACTTGTAGTTTACAAGGGAGGAACAAGGTTGTAGCACTTGCTCCAAGGTGTGGGTGGTACATGCCAGGAAAAAGCTGTGCCTTCTTCATCAAGAAACCTCCTAGGAAAACACAGAACCCTTACAAGCTCAAGTTTCTGGAGGCCAGAGAGGCAAAAGGTGTAATAGTTGTCATGATCTGGATGTTTTGCCAAGCAGTGGTGTGTGTATTTTCACAGCCCTCTCACCACCCAGATTGATGTACCTTTGAAATTCAAACACTCTTCTGCTGCACGGGCGTTGGAGGAAGGAAAGCTCAGTCAACACCACAATGTATGTGGCTTGTAAAGCCTTTTTTTTTGCAGTTGACTTGGTCTTATTTTGTCAGGAAAACAAAGTAGGTCAGCTGGAGGAAGAGTAAGTCCCTATTCCAGAGAGCTGGAGTATCTCAGGTCTAAAAAAATATAGTGTAGAAAGCTCCCAGATTTGTCTGGATCTCCTGAAAACACCATTTGGGGATGCCATGGAGAGGAGCCAAAGCCAAGTGACCCTCAAAGCTTTGGAAACCGAGTCATGATGTGGCCTTTGGTGACCGAGTCCTGACAGACCGCTCCCTAACTGTCCCCAACATATCATCATGATTTAAGCACCAAAACTCAGCCACATAATTAGCAGAAGAAACTGAGGCTTTCTGCTGTAAGGCTGTGATTAAATTAGCCATTTATGGATTTCTGAAAGAAAGGCGACTAAAATGTTTTATAGTGTAGTTAAAAGAACCAGTGAATGATTCCCTCATGTTGAACATTTCCTAATGTCAGAAGCAGGGTGGATGACACAGAAATCATAAATCCAATTGAGAAGTGTTAAAAATCACTTTAGTCTGCCAACTTACTAGAAATTCAATAAAACGGGATGGGAGAATTTATTTGTGTGTGCGCAATAGCTATGTGTGAAATTAAACCAGTGGAGGTGTCCGCGTGCAACACGCGCGCGACAGGGTGAGGGTCCCCATCACCCACGTACCGCGAACGGAAAAAAAAAGATGCAGGAATCCCATCCCAGGTGGTTGATTTGATGAACTGAGAGGGGATGGGGTGGGGTGGCAGGATTGGGGCTGGGTTTTTTTGGGGCCAGTTCTGCTCCCTGGCTGGTGGTCCCTTTGCACCGGCACTTTGCACCGGCACCAGTGCTCCCGGTGAGGTTGCTGTTTGGTTTTACCATGTTTCCTTTTTATTTCACTCATCCTTTTTAACGTATATTACCTCAGCTTTTGCCTGCGTGGAGGGGGACTTTCAAGAGGCACGAGTTGAGAAAACAGGGCTTTGTTTCCCAGCCGAATTCCCTCCGAGTACGCTCCTCCGGTGTCTGCCTCGGCTTCCAGCTCCATCATCACATCCAACAGAGCCTGGGGCAAAGCTGGAGAAAAAAACACCCAGCGCATTCAATTTACAAACAGAAATAAACACCTTTTCGGCAGATTCTACATAATCACTGAACAAAACCAGGGGAGAGAAAAAAAAAAGCAACAACAACAACAAAACCCAACAACCTGCTGTCAACAGGACATTTTTTATGTAGTTGGCGCACGGCGATGACCCTTTATTTTCTCGAGGAAATAACACCATTAGGGAAAGATGTCAAGCACCAGGAGTTGTTGCAGTCTCCTTTCTTGTTTGCTAAGGAGCTGGGGGTTTGGCTGCTGTGCAGGAGATCGCCTGGCCGTGCCAGCTCTCCCCCGGCGACGCCCCCCACGCCAAAACCATTTTGCTCCCGCCGCCCAGGCGCCCAACTTTGGGAGTGAAAATGAATCAGATATGAAAATGTCTGAAGCAATAAATTAACACACAGCAGGGGGGGTGATAGCTTAATCCTTTCCAGCCCAAACAGTACCTGCCACCCATTACTGCTGTAGGAGGTGGGACACCGTCGCGGTACTGGAGCGAAAATGATCATTCCCAACTGGTTTCAGGCACGGCAAATAGTTTTGTAATGAGCTTCTGGGAGGGAACCTGCACAGGGTTTTATGGTGTTTATACGCTGAATCCAGGTTAACCTGGCAGTGTGTTTCCCTGGGATTCCTTGGGTTTGATTAGCCTGCAAAGTAGGTATTTTAAGTTTCAGCAGAACTTTATTATTTTAAGTCTTCGTTGAGCATCTGATAACCGTTCACCATTCACATAAAGGCTAATAATGTACAACTAACACAAAACATTACCATCTTGATCCAGTATGTTTATTTAAGGAGTGATTAAATATGAAAAAATCAACATTAACAGTCAGCATCTAACAGTAAGCGTTTTTATAGTAATTTAATATTTAGCATGAAGAACTTTAATGCCTATCTGAAACTAATATACTGAAAGTTTCGAAATACAATTTTTTTTTTTTTAATATAACTGGCGTACATTTCTGCAAAACTTTCTTCCAGGGAAATAGCACCAGCCTGGTTTTTAACGTTGATGGCAGATAAACAAAAATGTTGCTGCCAAGATCTTTATTGCAAAATTGAATGTCCTGGGAAACGTATTTGATTTGCTGCTTTCCCTAGCACCACACCAAGCTTTCCTTTCAGGTACACCCATGTAAACTTACACTGACTTGAGGTTCTGCTAGAAGGCTGGATTTTCTTACTTTCTGCTGCGTATATATTGAAATTAAGGAAACCTATGAGCTCATGGACAAATTGAGAGAGCACTTAGATTCTTCTTTCCCCTTCTTGGCTGAAATTTGGAAATATGAACACTAGATGAAAAGAAAGAATTTGGAATTTGAGCACACTTCATGCAGCCCAATGGCGCAACGCGAATTTTTCCATGAAAACAACCAGCCACTTGTGATGCCACAACCTTCTGTCTCCTTCAGAAGGACAAAATATAATTGCAATATGAAGTACAGAGACTTATAATATTCATATTCTGTGGGTCAGCTGATAGCGCTGGTCACCAAATTCATTGCAAGCAGCCACAGCCTGCCCAGAGTACATTGGTCTGGGAAGAAATGTATTTGGTTCTAGTGCCCAAGTAAATACAACATGAACTCCTGGCATGGGCTGAAATATCAGGTTGCAACTTTATTTTGTGTGAGACAACCGTAACTACACGAAACCCGGTCCTCTTGCATGTGTGTGGCGTTGATAACTCACACGTTGTGCAACCTGGAATATTTCCAGAGGCATTTAGGGGCAAGAAGTGAGGACATGTAGCCTAACAGACCTGCAGGTGTTGGTAGTGCTCCTAAAGCTCAAATTCCACCAGGGCTTCTCATGGCTGGTTCTTGCTGATGACAAAGGGTCAGCTCTGCCCATGGCTTTCACCGCTGAGGGCAGCACCGTGGTTTGGCTGACTCGCGCTCCCCTAGGAATTTCTTTAAAATTAAGCGTTAGCGCTATCTGAAGTGTTTCCAGCTCTCAAATGTTACGGAAAAATGGGGAAATATGACCATTTTGGCCATCTGAGGAGGGGTGGGTGCTGGTGCAGTCGTGCGCAGGCAGCCCCGACCCCGCTCCGGCAGGGCACTCCGCTATGAAAGTGCAATTCATCTCTCGGTGATGGACACTTTAGAGCAGTGTTTTTCGAGTGTTTAAAGTTGAAAGAGCATCTAACCCTTTTGAAGAAAACCTACAGATCACCTTGGAAAGTGTCACCACAACTACCTGCCTCTGCAGTCCAGGGCCAAAACTTTGTGTGCTCCCTTTTCAAGGATTTCTGAGGGCACGTGGGTGCGTTTGGTCACCCCAAGTAGCATCCCGGGTCACTTCTCAGTGTCATGGGGCTCACTGGTGGCTCCAGGATGATGAGAAAAATAAAAGTAGGCTCCAGTATTGAAAAAAATGATGTATGTCCGTATTTATACCTAAAAAAATCTCAGGCATAACAGGCTCGATTCCTCACCTCTCTGTAGCACGTACGCAGTGGTTCACACTTGCAAAAATCCAGAACAAACTCGACATTAATGCTACCTCTCTGACAAGGTAGTTTTATATACTCAATTACCACTGCATTATCTTTCATCTCTACTATATGTGAAAACAGTAAGAACCAAATATATTTCACTTACGGTTCCCTCATTCAGAAGAGTTTGCCTTTGTCTTCCTTTACCCTATTCACTGACAGCAAACTTCATGAATTAACGGGCTTGTGGTATAACTCATGCATGGAAATCCAATATAACCTCTTGGCTATAAGCAGCAACACTCCGCTTATCGTACACTAAAAGAATTTTTACCAGTTAATTAAGATTTGTTTGCTTAATTTTTTTCAGGCAGTTCGGGATGTTGCTGTTCTGTCACCTGGCTGGGAAAAATCGTGATGTATACGCTGTATAAAAGTGCCAAAATAAGAAATGTTAGACTGCAGGGTCTGCGGTAGTAAATCTTTTTCTTTCTTTCTTTCTTTCTTTTTTTTTTTTTTTTGTGCGTGTGTAATCCTAACTTCATATTTCCATTGAATTGTTCCTCTCGAGTTGCTCAGACAGTTGAAGTATTTGAGCACACGCGCGCTTTGCCACTGCGAAGAGCCTGAAGTGAGCAATCCGGAGGCGCAGCCTGTGCTGCTGGCACTCCTAGGGTTGCAAAATATTGCTGCACACCTTATATAGTGCTTGCTTTCGAAATTTCCTTTGCACTTTGTTTACTATATATTCCAATAGTGTAATATTAAACAAAAACAGTGTGTCCTGTGCCAGAATGATTGATTACTACACCGTGGCAAGGTCACCTCCTAGGAACAGGCTGAGTGCAGTAAGGGCTGTCTGACTCATACAGTTAACACTATATCCGCATTGTATGAATGTCACCAGCAATCCAGTGATTTATTGCTTGGAAGGCTCTGTTCAATTTTTTCTGCCTGACCAAATTGCACATTTTCTAGAAAAAGAAGCAAAAATATTTCAGCACACGGATTACCCCGAGTCCTCATTTCTCCCACTAGGTTCAACGAGTCTTTTCAAAGATGCTGATCATCAAAACCTCATATTTTTCACTTTTTTTTTTTTCCACCCTCTTCTGCTAGATATTTGGCAAAAAAAAATTATTATTACACTAATGAAAAGGTGCAGCAGAAGATTAAGGGTTTTTTAAATCAGATTTCGGTAACATCTGTGGGCCAGGAATAAGGGCAGCTGTATGTTCTGTTTCTTAATTTTAGTAAGATTTACTCTGGGTATAAAATGTTAGCCTCAGGCAAAATTTAACTGGCTTAAAAGAAAAGAAATGATAGTCTTACAGAAACTACCTAACTCAAACTGTTTGAAAACAGTGACTGAGATTAATCCCTTTTGCTCTAAGAAATTCCTACTTTCTGACAAAGAAGATATAATTATAGATTGAGAGAAATGACTTTCAAAATTAACATTCCAGCAGACCCCGACATAATAGATACATTCATTCCTGGTGTATCTGCATGGAAATCAAAGGAGATACATCATGTTCAAATCCCAGCTTTTATTTTTAGAACGTAGAGCCCGTTTGCGGTGCGCTGGGTCACTCGCGCCCCGTGCCCAGAGGGAGCCACTCGGGCTCTCCAAACCTGACTCCAACAAGGAGATCATCTGTGTGCCTAAAAATCCAGGCAGGTGGGTTCTGAAGCGTTTTCAAAAATTACCTTTTGCTTGTAGGCATCTGCATCTTTAGGCGTCCTTTCCATACCTTTAAAGCCTGTTTGTTTTTTTTTTTCCCATCCCATGCCCCTCTTGGAACATGAGGCCTCAGTCCTTACAAGCAGAAAGAAAAAAAGAAAAGAAAGACCAATGGAAAATATGGCGATGATAAAGCCCTTTATCTCAAAACACAATAAAAAAAACTTAGGTAATGTATCTTAACAAACACTACATAATGCACCAATTAATACTGCACCTGGCGAACTGGATCTGACACAAGAACTGAGATGTATCGTGTCTCTCGAACCCATTACGATTACTCTGTTTTTTCAATTATGACAATAAGCAGATCTGTGCAATGAAACTCCCATTACCTACCTGCCCTTCGAAGAGCTCTCTGAACATCAGCTCAGAGATCACAATTTAGGAAGCAACGACTGGAACCATCTCGAGACGTTACAGAGTGTCTTTCGGCTCTTTTAGTGCAGTTTTAATGCCAGGACCAACATCTCCCCCAGCAGTCTTCTCCTGCTCTTGTTTATACCTGTGGGCTAATTAAGTATTTTAATTTCAAATGGAAAAGAAAATTAATTTAGGGTGAAAGAGAGCAAGGATTTAATCACAGACAGGTATGCCATACCTTTGGTCCATTAAGTCCAAAAATGTTCCGGCTCAACAAGGACGAATTCATTGATTCGGCTCACTCCAATGAAAGAAATGGAAGAAAGAGCAATGGAACAAGGGAAAAGTCAGCTGCAGGAGCTCAGCCAGCCCAAAACGCCCACAGCAGAGCGGGGATCGCGGAGCCACCACACCGCAGCGCTGCCAGGAGCTAATTCTGCAGCAGCTCCATTACCACCTGCACGTGACTCAAGTCATACTTCATCTTCTAATTGATATCTGCCATTGCCTCATAACTAACGATGACTAATGGCAATATCTAGAAAGACAAATAAAAGCTAATGCAAAACCATACTGTGGCGCAGTTCCCTTTAGGAAAGCTCTCGGGCCATTAAGAAGCAATTCGAGGCGGAGATTGATGTGCCCTGGGGGTTGCTCCCGGGGACTCGATGATTCTCCGAAGCCCCCGGGACCGTGGGCACCTCACCCCCCTCACCGCTCCCGAGGAGGACACGCTCTCCCAACCCTCTCTGGCCGTGTTGTTGGGTGTCACACCAGAGGTCACAGGACCTCGCTGGCTTGGCCAAAGGCAAACGCAGCCCAAGACACCCAACTGCACCAAGGTGCATTCACCACCACCAGCATCCCGCAGCGATGGCACCTTGCTTTCATGCAGTGGGGTTTTTTTTGCTATTTCAGCCACCAGATCCTCGCCACAGTGGCTTCCTGGATGTAAAATATCAAGGAATTCAATCCCCAAGCGCGACAGACAGACGAGGACAATAAACACGCCTCGTTTTCAACAGGTAGCGCCACGTACACACAAAACCAGGCTCAATTTATAACCACGTAATGGCTTGATTAAAGATGCTGATTTTTCATGAGAGTCATCTATATCGTTTTGGAAAAGTTATGCTCTTTTAATTACAAAGTTTATGTCACCCAGTGCAATTTTAATGTAATGAAACATTAAACTGGACCTTGTGCTTGATGTAAGATAAAATTATTCATTGAATATTAGACCACTAGGCCACCTACTGTTCTTTTACAAATGGTTGAACTATCACGGGGTTACAGAATTTAACATGTAAATTGCAGCAGAAGTTATAATTTCTGTTGCAAATCCCAAAAGACTCTCATTTAAGTCAAATATATGAGTGAAATTTTGCCTCTGTGCCGCAATAATGCAGGGAAAATGACCAAAATCTGAACATATCTAAAGCAATTATTAACCCAATAATAATGCACTTTTGGTTATTTAATCAAGGGCCTTAAAAATTATTAATGGCAAGTTCTTCTTATAAAAATGGAGTTTTAAACACTGGCATTTAATTTTAGGGATAACAATACTTGATCTAGCCCATTAGTGAGATCTTTTGTAAAGCCATGCAGTCTGCACGTTTCAGAGCAATTCCTGCTCGTCTTTGAGATCACTGCTCTCACGGAAGCGAGAACAGCTTTGCAAAATAATCTTTCTTAAAGTGAATTTAATGCTTAACTCCACGCTGAAAACCTCGAGTAAGTTCAGCTAGATTAAAAAAAAGAAAAAAAAAGAAAAAAAAAAGAAAAAATCAGGGATCAAAATCCCCGCCTAGAGCAGATTTGCATGGGTCCTGCTCAGAGGCCTGTTAACTTCCACCAGATCGTTTCCCTTCATCCCCAAAGCCTTCGGAGTGGGTGTATAAATAGGAGAGGGCAGTTGCAGGGAAATTACCCGCAGCACCTGAGCTTGCCTCCCAGCCGCCGCCGAACAGGAATCTGAGCGGTGACTGTGCATCACCCTGAATCTGTAATAATAGCACCTTTCCTGTCACTCTTTGTCCCTTCATTTTCAAACGCGATTGGGTCAGGAGCAGGCAATTTGCATTTTTATATAATCTTTGCTCAGGTGATTCAGCCGCTCTGACGTTTTAGCATTTCGTGCGCGGCTCCGGGTCTCACCTGCCCTGCCCGTGCGCTTCCGTAGGATGGGGGTCTGCCATCCTCGCAGCTGATACAGATCTATTTAGCTTCTCCCCCTTTGCCATACCTGCAGCCTGTAGCAGGTTGTCAGGGAATGAATTTTCATTTTCTCCCCCGTGAGTCCGTCACGTGGCTGTCACCAGAATTTGCTCTGTCTGAACTCCTCCATCCCCCTGATTTATGGCTGGTTGATGAGAGGTTGGAGGGCTCTCAGTGTAGCAATAATCTGCACCCTGGTCCGGCACCCATCTAAAGTTAGGATTTCCGATCTAAATATTTAGTCCCCGCGGCACGGCAATCATTTACAAAATTATTAAATAACTTTTTCCTCGGACCGAACACCTTTGGGATGTTTTTCTAGGTCAATATTCATCAGCAGACCCCGAATGTAAAGGTTAAGTGCACATTTCCTCTGCCAAATAAGAATGAATTTCAGACCTGATTGATTCTGGTCGTGGAAACCGTAAATACTTACTCCAAATGGTAGATAGGTTACTAAGTCCACTCATTTCCACATCTGATATCGATAATACTCTGCTTCCCCCTTATCAGCCCCTCTCATATTTCACCGGGGCGAGCGGTGCGCGGGGAGCCGGCCGTGCCTGTCTGGGCTGGCTGATGGTCCCTGCCTTCCCCCGCGCCATTCTTCAGTGGTCCTTGAATCTTTCACCCCTGTCACTCCTCTTTCATCATTATCTGAGGTGATCGGTCAGCCCTGTGCCACCACCTGTCTCTTCGATCCGATGCCAACAGTGCTCCGGAAAACTGTCACTCCCGAGCTCCTTCCATTTATAGTGAGTCTCATTAACACCTCTCTTCCCTCTGGCCATGTGCCACTACAATTTAAGATGACTGTTGTTACTAAACACGCACAAAAAAATAGGCTAAAATAGCATTAAGAGCCTGATTTAAATCTATTAAAGCCTGACAATTTGGAGCTAAAATCTCCCTCCGTGTCTCTGCATAGATGGGGAGGGGGGTGCATATATTTCATATTAATGTATTTATACCTGTATAAATATATATATATATATGCATGTATTCCCCCTCCCACAGTTTCCCCTCAGCCTCGGAATTGCACCTCGTCTGGGAACAAACGCCGCTGCCGTCCCCCAGACACAAAGCCCGAGTAAAGAGGATTTATGCCGGGGACATAAAGGCGGCTGCGGGAAGGGAGAGGAGAGGTGGCGGCGGCGGCACCCGTGAGCTCCCGGGGAGAGATGGGTGCAGCCAGCCCTGCCCCAGCAGCCCCGGGAAGCACCCAAGCCTGCATTTGTATTTATATATATGTGAACAACCTTGTTCAAGAGAACAGCTCAGACAGATTAACCCCACGCGTGATGCTGCCTGCATTCCTTTTTACCTCGATTTTTCCGGCCACGAGCAAATGGGGATAATAACCCCTAGGTAATAATTACAGTCTCTGGGCACTTCCCAGGAAGGAGACCACGAATGCACTGAAGTCACCTTTAGAAAAAATATGGTTTTTAAGCTTTTCAGCGCACAAAGGTACTTTAACGATTGGAATAATATAAGGAGCATGGATAACCTCTGCTCTGTGTGGATGCGTGGTGACCATTTTGCCAGTCTAAATAATTTCAAGCCCTTTCGTGGGCTGTGAGAGCTATTAAAGACCACTTGGGTTTTGATGGACAACTGTTTTCCTCACAAAACTTTCACCCTTAGAATGAGTCAGGGTTTTCTTCTCCCTATCTCTCCCACGATATGCAGAAGCCACGAGTGAAAAATAGCAAAGAGGGAAAACAAAGGGTTTCTCCCTTTTTGGGGGCACCAGGTGGGCACAAAAAGGATTTTGCAGAAGTAAACCCAACTGTCAAGGACAAGCAGGGATGAGCTTTTGCAGCTCGGGTGTGCTCCCACATCTGTGGGAATAGACCTTCCCATGTCCATGGAGTGGACCTTCCCGTGGCCACCACTGCCACCAGCCCTCGCGGATCAAGCACTGCTGGGGACAAATACAGCCACCACCACGAAATTCTTCAGCATGACCTGGTGCTTATGACTAAGCCTTGACAAGGTCTGGGGCTTAAGGAGATTTCAGAGCTTGTCGGTTTGTTCTGCTGAGAAAACAGCACTTGGAAAGCTAAAATTCTGTGGGGCAGGGAGCAGGGGGCTGTGCGTGGCCACACGTGCCCGTGGGCCGATGGGCACACGCGTGTGGTTATGCCCATCTGAACTATCCCAGTGCAAACAGCATTTTATACACAAAATACAACAGTTTTAGTGGCTGTCTTTGAAAATACAGCCTAAAATGCTTTATTTTCAAAATATAAAATCTATGTGTGCTTTTTAGGAAAACTCTGTAAAAAAAAATAAAGCAATGTGAAGGATTCTGGTTTTTCAATGCCTCAGAATGCTAAACATATAGAGCAGTTGCCAACTTAAAAACAAAACCTACTGCTTTTTATTGGGTTGGATTCCGCCCAAAACCTCAGGTTTGACCACCCCAAACTCTGAGAAAGTACAAGAACCTGAATTTAGAGCTAAAGCCAAATTTTGCTACTGCTGCTTCTTTTAGTATTGAGCAATGTTTTAGTAACAAGCCTGCAAGTTTCAAGTGGGCTTCAAACATGAAGGCTCCTCTCCAGCAGACAGCTGCCTTCAGGCAGAGGGGATGCCCCAGCAGAGCTCCTGTAGATTAGTATCTCAGTGAAAGAGGGGCAAGGAGTTCCAAAAGGCAGGGAAAAAACAATATTTCCTTTTTTTTTATTTTAAATTTATTTTTCTCCTCTGCAACTTAGAAACAGCACAATTTTATTCTTTTTTTTTTTTTTTCATCTATAAAACAATTAGATGCAGATTGAGATCTCGAATGCCAAGTCTGAGTGCGGAGTGAATTCTTTTTGCCAAGATACACATGGCAGAAAATAAACCTTTGCAACCTACAAGCACCTGCATGAATCCCTGTGTTGCACGTATCCTCCAGCCAGGCTACCACTTTTCTCAAGACACACGCACAATTTTCGGATGTTCTCTTCATATACGTGGTGTTTGACGAGGTAAGGTTACATCCAGTAACGCTGAATCCAGGCTAAACCACTGGAATAAAACATTTGCACTTCTTGCTGTTTACTGTCCATCAAAATCCTTTCTCAAGTGTGGAGTTAGGGACCACCAGTGCCCACAAATTCAGCAAAGCAAAACGTGCGCGCAATGGATGGAAATGAGAGAGGAGTCAAGGCACAGCTCTCCGAGCAGCACTCAAGCAATTCACATAAATTTCAATGACAGTCCGACAGGCTCTTTCATACCTTCCTGTGTCTTTCTGCAAATTATGAAACTCTGCCACCTCCTGATGTCAGTTTTAGCGTTGTCTACATATTTGCCAAGAGAAACCTCTTCAAAATAGATTGGGAAGTGTATTGCATCATTCGGTTCGTCTTGATAATCTTAAAGGTCTTTTCCAACTTAAAACGATTCTATGATTCTATTCAAAACAATCTGGCTGGGAAATTTAAAAGGTGGACATCCAAAGACATGCTTCGTTTTTTTTCCGGTTCTCTTCTTTTTGATCATTTATTTACATCTAATGTTACGAATAGAGCAAAAAATGTTTTAATGCTTTCATGTTAAATGTGCCTTTTACAAAGCCGCAGCAATTCTTCTCCCAGCTATGAAATGACATCTCCAAAACCTGCTGGTGCTACAGGTGATGTCAACATGGACACTCAGGAGAGCAGTGCAGTCAGGTGGCACCTTACCTTGGAAACTGGAAGAGTGTGGCTTTAGACTAGATAAAAGGAAGAAATTCTTTACCCTGAGGGTGGTGAGGCACTGGCACAGGTTGCCCAGGGAGGTTGTGGATGCTCCATCCCTGGAAGTGTTCAAGGCCAGGCTGGATGGAGCCTTGGGCGACCTGGTCTAGTGGGAGATGTCCCTGCCATGGCAGGGGGGTTGGAACTAGATGATCTTTGACGTTCCTTCCAACCCAAATCATTCTACAATTCCATGATTCTATGATTTCTGAGGGTGCCATTCCCCACACGCTCATTGCATCGCACGACAGCACAAAACGAGCTCTGAAATGGAACTGGAGCTCAGCACCCCAGAGCCAGGCATAGCTTTGAAGACCTCACAGCAGAGCCCTTGCTGCAGCAAATGTTTGGTGGCATCCTTCCATCACGTCGATGTCGGATATCGTATTTCTGGTCCTGAAGTTTGCTTTCAACAGTATTGATCACGCAATCTTGTTCTACGACCTGGAACATGTCTGTCAACAGCGTTTCTTAGTCTTACAATGTCCAAAGTCACAAAAGAAAGTTACTGTCATGAGCTGAAGAAGTCATGCTTTGCATCTACTCCAGTGCATTAAAGGGTATTAGATATGTCCATTTGCCAATCATCACTTATTTGCTTTTGTGGTGTTAAATAATCTAAACGTGGCAACTACAGACTGATTGTCAGGCTCGTGGTACCTCACTGTTGGTTTCCCTGGAGCAGCCCAGGTGTGGGGTGGCACAGCTGCCCAGGTTTGATTCTCCCCCTCTCCTGCTGACCTCATCACCAAGGTTTGACGCAGGAGAAATTAACCAAAAGAAAAAGTCCTAGATAAGTGTGTGCATGTTTTTTATGCTTATAAAAAAAAAAAAAAGAATAAAAAGAGCTTTGTGGTTTTTGTTACTCATTTAATTATGGACTATGCTTTTTATTGTTCTTTTCCTTCCATCCTGCATGCTTCATATCCCACCTCAAAAGAAACTGCTGTTATGATACTAATACTAAAAAGAAAAATCTGTGATGGTTAAGAAGCTAGTGTACTCTTAGCACTGCTCACCCTGTTCTGCGGGCAGTACCACTACCAGTAAGTACAAATAACATCCAAAGGCAAGCCAATATGCAGGTACTTTTCTCACATTTTCTTTTTTTAGATAGATAAAAAGTTGTTAAAGATAAAATTGAAGGCACAAGTCATTCTTGAGAAAGGAAAGAGTAGCAACAGTATTTGAAGATGGTGATTTCACTTATTTAATAGTATTAACTTTTTTACAAAGCTTTCTAGTGGCTTTTAATTACATATGTGGTTTATCCAGAATGAGTTTGAAATGCTGACCTTGCACATACCAACCCAAAACCTCACCTAAAATTTGCCTTTATATGGTTTTTTTTTTTTAAAGAAACAAAATCCTCACTCTCATTCTCTGTCTAAATCATCCATCGTGGAACATCACATACCAAAAGTCAGCTGTTCTTACACACAGACAAACACGAAGAGGATGGCATGAGAAACAAACTGCAGCACTCCCATAAGCATTCGTGCTTCTTTGTTTTTTTGAAGCTGAAGAAGGCTTAGGTGAAGGTACCTCCCTGCCTCTACGACCTCTCCACAGATTTTAAATAAAAACAAAAGAAAAAGGTTGCTCTTGGCTCAAGATCACCTTTGGTCACAGGTCAAAGGGTTTCATGTCTGTTTGCATGCCAGATTTGTACAGTCCCTCATCTTTAACTATAGGGCTTGCTACCATGCAGTGAGAATAATGAATTGCAATTAATTTCTTTCATTATATGGGTTACCAAGACATTTTTCCATGATTTCAGAGAAGAAAATTTTCTAGTCAGCATTTATTTGATGCTTAGCGTAATAAAGTTTTAGGTCCAACTGTACTACAAGTATCAGCAATAGCAGTAAATAATAACAAAATTCTTCACACAGCAGCAAGACCCTACTTGCCTTAACAAAAAAAAAATGCTTATGGCAACCATAGCTCATGTATGGACCACAAATTTATTGGGAATCAGGCACATGAGAAATTTGCAGCCTCTGGTATGTGCAGACAAACCAGCCACATTCGCCAAGCCAAAGGTACAAAAAATATTCATAAGGTTTTCTTTTTTTTCCTCTGTATTATTTTTAAGTCAGGGTGTCAGTAATGAGAGTAGGTCAAAAAAGCATATCCAGAGCCCAGAATGTTGCAGTTTGCCACTCTCCATCTCAGTCTAAAACACAGTCTCCATCCAACACTGCCTGGAGACAAGGCTTCCAGGAGGTGTTTAGGGGGCTTCAGGGTTGGGAAAAATTAAGGCAACGCGGCAAACATGTGGCTCTAATCGGAAATTTAGAGTACAAAGCCACTTCATTAACATCACTGTACCATTAACCGAAGGCACCTGGGGATGTCGTGCCCATGGGGACGTTTGAAGATGAGAAATTTTTGGTCTTCATCTGTCCTGTCTTGCAGTTTCCACCAAAGTCCCTGCTCCAAAAAGTGGTTTTCATCCCTGTGTTAGAGCCCCTGACCTGCTGATTTGTTTATTTTGGTTGTTGATTTGCCCATCTGCTAATGTTTGTTTTGTCATTTGTTTACTTCAAGTTAATGTTTCTTTGATTTTATTGTAGAGCGCTATGAGGTCCTAAATGATATGGGCATGTATAAAAATAAATGATGGTTATTTATCATTATCATCATTGCACTTGGCCAAGCTTTTAGCTCACTAAAGACACTGCTGTCTTCAGGGGCCTCTGAGACTTTGCTTTTAATCTTGGGGGGATTTCCATTTTCTGGGATATATCTCTAATAATGAGCTGCCTAATAAAACTTGCGATCTTAATTTTCCGAGGCGTATGATGAGACACGTTAACGATGACAGGTAGAAACAACCCAACCCCCTAAGTGCCACTTTCCAACGCAGCGTTGGATTCTTTTTTTTTACCATTTTAGCTGTTAGGGTTAAAACCAAAGAGCAAATGCAGGTGGAATTTGTAAAAGGCTTGTAGAAATTCAAGCTGTCCCCAACTAACATGGGAAACTCCAGGAGGGAATAGAGTAAGTGAAGTCCCTGCCTGGTGCAGGGAAGTGGCAGAAGGTTGCCCAAGCTAATCGTCCCTTATTTCCTCCACCCCTCGCGTGAGGCCTCCAGGCTGAACAGTCATTAGGAACCATATCATTTACTCATCCACAGGATTTCCTTCTTGTGTTCTGAATTATGGCAGATTTTCCACTCCTTTTTTTAAATTTATTTATTTATTTATTTTTCTTCTTCTCCCTTTTTTTTTTTTTTTCCTAAACATTTGATGCATTAAAACAGCGGGAGCCCTTCATCTGCAGGTAAAAGATTTGTCCTATTAGTGAGAACACGGAGTCATTTCTAATTCAGGACACCGCTACCACATATTCCCCAGCACCATTAAAATCTGCTGATTAACCAATGGACCAATGGATCTCCGTGTGCTATACAGCTGTCACATCAGATGTTTTCTCTGCTACAATCGGTGTGTAATTTTGCTGGGTTTAAGTGCAGAAGAGGGGAATTTCCTTGCGATGGTACAAATAATTCATCATGGGCTACGGCTCAAGATTGTTATGAGGGAAAGAAATATCTCACAGTTATACTGTAGTTCATCCTACACCTGACAAGAGAGTGTTTGGCACATACAGTGGAAGCTTGATAAAATGGTTTAAAATCAGACACCGAAAAAGAATTGCAAAAGAAATTCTTCTTCAAAATCATTTTGCGCTGAATTATTTCTTTTTTTTTACCTGAAAGCCCTGTTAATATACAGAAAGCAGAGCGGGTCGGCTATTAAATGTGTGCGAAAGCCCGGCATAATCCCCCATCCTATGGAAAGAAGCCTTCGTTTTGCGTTTTGTTTTCCAAACCGATTTTAAAAGAGGAGAGAAGCATGTCCTATAGCAAACAGTATAAAACAAATGTCGCTAGCTTCGCTTCATTATGTGGTACATTGTAGTTTTATGCATGTACGCTGTGTGAACAAGAGGGTTAAAAGTTAAACAGTAGCCTAGGGCTAACGCACTTGCAAGCTGAACAGGTACAAAATAGGCTTTTGTTGCTTTCAAACTATTACTGTATGTCTTTAGCAGAAACTAACAGACCGGGCGTCTGCGTGCAAAAATGCCTTTCCTTACGGTTCCAGGTATGGTGAAATGGGGCTGTTTTAATGGCTGAAATGCCCATATGACCTTTAATCCAAAGTCGTAAATTTGTCAGTGTCTGCGACTGGTGGGATATCATTGCTAATGAGGCTAGTTTTTTAGGACTTTGTATATCACGAGCACCGTCGGAGAGCGAGGCGGGAAGGAACCTCGCGCTAATTCGGGGGTGCGGGAATTGGTAAATCATTAAAGGGAAATAAAAGAGAGAGCTGTGACGAGCGTGTCGCTACAATTTCGCACAAGGTAATGAAGAAATAGCGAAACACGGAGAGGCCAGGTTATTCTGTATTTCACAAAATGATAAATAACCACGAGTCATGTTTATGTATAATGAATTACAATCCTGCTACATTTACCTTGGTAACATTTTACAGAGGTTGTATTTTACTCCCAACTACCAATTATGTCATCATCCTGGCATTTACCTGGACGTAATGATACACAGCAAACCCATTCTTGTAACATAACTCATTGCTTAAAAGTGTTTGTAAAGCCATACGGCATCCTATATACTCATAATGACTTGGATATTGCTATTAAATTTTACAGATTAAAGTTTACTAAATCTTAAAGTCTTGCACCGGTTTCCATATATTTCTTATTAATCCTAAAGGAAAAGATGCTCAACTATTTAAATGTCAAAAGCTATGTAGCCCTCTTTAAAAATACAAAAGGAACAACCCCAGCCAGGCAAAGGGTACTCATTGAACAAAGACCCATGACAAAGTAACTAACCCTGCAACTTCAATATTAAGCTCAACACGAATTTTAATGGTTCATTTGACTCATCACAGGAAGTTCCTTGCTCCATCCTTGTTGTTTCAGTGGAAAACCAGCTGGGAAGGGCACAGACCCTTCCCAGCATCTCAGGGAGGTTTCATTTCTGCAGGACTCCAAGCCTCAGTTCAGAAATATCTACTGTAACATTATCTTACATTTATTCAATTTAATTTCGGTTTGAGAAGGATAGCATATAGATCTTTTTATAAGCTTGTAAGGTCACCAAATTTAAATTAAAGTGACCTCTTTTAAAGCACATTAATAAAAGTACTATGTGGAGGGAAATTTAATATGAATGGTTAAAATGCATGGAATTCAGATTTTACTGTCAAACAGCTCAATTAAACAAATTGAATTTTTAAGCAACAAAAGGGAATTGAATCAAATTAGGAACAGAGTGGGATCTGAAACGTGGACATTTATGAGTGATAGTCACAGGGCCCTCCAGCAGTGAGTTTTCTTTATTTGTTGCCTCAGCAGTTAGAGGGGTTGGCAGGCTGCAACACAAAAGGATAAAAATGTTCACCATTGAAACACAGTTTTTGGCTCCCAATAAATCATCTGTCACTTCATCACAGCCCAGTAGATAATGAGCAATAAAGTTTTCACACTCAGGCAATGAGGAAGCAGACACAAGAAATACAGCTAAAGCTGCTGTCTTTCTTCCCTGTAAACGCAAGGTGCTTTGTATAATAAATGACCTCTGGATTTCTGGAAAAGAATAATTCCAGCCGCAATAAAAGAAACCATTTGATGCACTAAAAAAAAAAAAAAAAAGCAAAATCTAATAACATTATTTAGTTCCTTTAATGAAAGAAATAATCACATTATATATATGAGCTACAGCCATCTATAACAGGAAGAGATTCCAGGGTATTACCTCTGAAGTTGTCTCTCTAGTGCCAGCAAAGCACATTGCTGAAAATACAATAAAGCCGCACAATAATTTGAAGTGTGATTGTTTGCAGAGATTCGGGAGACATTTGTGTTTTGAGCCTGATCCTGCGGGGGTTTCTCAGCCATCCCTCCCCAGCAAGGCTGGATGCTCCTCAGGGGCATGTGCACCACAAAGGACTTCTCAGGGTGTCCCAGCAAGAAGACGCAACGTCAAGAAGATGCCAAAATAATTGCAACAAAGTCTTTTCTTGACCAGGAAATTTTCTGAGGTGTTCTTAACAGTATTTTCCTTACATTAACATCTTCTTACTGCTATTTTTGGTGAATATTTTGCAATTGTTATGTCACGACCCAACCAAAAAATGTTGCGCTCAAGTCCACAATCACTTTGTTTTGTTTGGTTTTTCAATCTAAAGTTTCAACCCGCTTCATCTTATGCGCTAAACACACTCATAATCCAAAATTCATACCAAAGACATTTCAGCAAAGTTGTCTGGGATGGCAACGTACGAAGTCTAGTTCACAGTCAGAAAGTAACAATGCAGCCCTTAAAGAGCATAGAGTGTATCATGCTCTGATTCACATTTTTACTTTATATCAGCATCTGAAGGGACTTGAAGGAAAATGATATCAGACACTCCTGTCACATGCAAATGACGGCTTAATATTTGCGCAGTACGTCGAGGTAGAAAAATGCAAATAAACTTTCGCCAAGTCTGTGTCTTTGTCTTTCTCTTCTATAGCTAATTGGCAACTTGAAAGGAAATTGGAAGCTCCTCTTTTCTGAACTATATGTCAGCTAAAAAAAAAAAGACACTGGAGCCTGCTTATTTGTAGACCGCTTAAGATGATCTTGCAACCTTAATGATCCTATGAACAATTAACACACCCGTTTTGCTGAACTGCTTGCACTGATCCGCAGCCGTAAATGTTGCTGTTGATCGTCTTCCGAAGCTGAATATGGAGGTGGGGTCCTCTTAGAATAAAGGTCACACAAACAGAAATGCCAAAAGCTGTATTCTGCTACTGGGATGGTGTAAATCCTAGCAAGCTCCCTCGCGATAAACGAAACCTCAGATTTACCCCAGCACACTGTAAAGCAGAAGCGGGCCCCAAAAACCTGCCCAGATGGACCTTTGCAACAAATACAACCGGACAAATACGTGACAAAGGCTTTCTGGTAGCTCAAAACCTGTCTTAGTCCATTACAAGGTCTTAATACTCGGTGTGAAGGTTTATACTGTATTCTTTTTATAACATTAAGGATGTATTATTTATACCTACTGTGGCCATGTCATAGAATACATGAGTAGAGTTTGTTTAGCAACAGAGTGAAAAAATATTTGCTACAGGGGCAGTCTGGCAATATTGCTTGTTAAGGCATGCTATTTGTAAGCAAATTTATATGAAAAGTATGCAATGTCTAATACTAAACTACTCCAGCCCCAGACTGAAGGGTGATTTTACAAACGTCCTGCAGCACTCAATCATTCCTTCATTTTAATGTCTTTATTTTATGATTTTGTTGATGAAATACTACTTACCCAGTGCTCAAAATTCCTTTTAGGCTGCAGGCACTGGCTAGTTGACACGGCAAGCCATATTTTACAGCTATATATTTCAGCTTTCTCTGTCCAAGTTGGAGGACACAGTAGCCAAGATGGTTTTTCATAGTAGAAATATATTTTCATATTTATTTATTGATTTGACTAATGTATCTATTTTTCAATTCACATGCTTATGTTTCAATCCATTAAAGTGATTCATGGTCAAATAATATGTTATTGCAAGTACAAAGAGGAGATAAAACCACTGTACACTGGCTATAACACAAGAATAAAAATAATAAAAATCCATTCCATGATTAAATATAGTTTTTAATCCCCAAATGATCAAGAGTAAACTGATGTTTTTAATTATTTTTCTCTAAAATATGTTGGGGATTTTCCTAAGTAAAACGCAATTACCGATTAAATAAGTTCTCAGGAATAAATATTCTTACCCAACCTAAGCGCTCAGTGTAAAACTAACATAAAGCATCGAATTACTATCAAAATAAAGAATCTGGAAGGCTTTTAATTAGTTAAAATGAAAACTAAATGGCAAAGGAATGCTGTGCCTGTCACCTCCAGGTCAGGGCTGAAGTAGCAGTGACCTGAAGTTGCAGCTGCATCTGTGTCACACCTGAAGTTGCTGGTCTTGGTCCAGTTTTTGGAGCCAGACAAAAAAAATCCACCAAAAAAAAAAAGCCAAAGAACTCCAAGAACATGGACGAGCAGCCCCAGTCGTGGGACCTCTCCAGTGCAGAGACCAGCCTTGCCCTTGAGGTGTTTATAGAATCATAGAATCACAGAATGGTTTGGGTTGGAAGGGACCTTAAAGACCACCTCGTTCCACTCCCTGGCCATGGGCAGGGACACCTCCCACCAGACCAGGTTGCTCAAAGTCCCATCCAACCCAGCCTTGGGCGCTTCCAGGGATGGAGCATCCACAGCTTCTCTGGGCAACCTGTGCCAGTGCCTCACCACCCTCACAGTGAAGAATTTCTTCCCTGGGTTTTCCACAAAAAAAAATTGCCTTTCCTCCTGCCCCTCACACCAGAACTTCAGCCTCGGGGGCTGGTTGGGGAGGGATGGTGCCTCTTTGACCACAGGTTAGAACTGGGGTCCGACTTGACTGCGAGATCACCTGCAACATGAACATGAATTTGTCGTGTCAGGGTGGGGAGGACAAAAGCTTGCTGAGGACATGTCCAATCAGACCACCCTCTGAGGTCTGAGGAATGCAGCCACTGCAGGGCTTCATGCTCAGAAAGGATCATTTGCTGATGAATGTGCACCTTCTCCAGAGCAAGAGAATATTTTGCATTTTCCAGAAGACAGTTTATGTGCTTTTCAAACCAATACTTGTAATGAATTAACTAGCATAACTAGCAGATTTCCCCCTCTAAGACCCCCAAAAAACAATATTTCTTCCATTTGAAGGCATCTGAATTGATGTTGGTAGGTTTAGACAGCAGAAATGTTGTTCATCCCTCTCTCTCAGGGCCATGTCTCGCACAGTCACTTGCCTATAGAGAAAAAGATACGCTGCTGGATCCAATATCTGCAGGATTTCATATGAAAATCAAAGCCAAGGGTTTAATGTCCGCCATCAGTTTTCAGGCCTGTGTATGGTAGCAGGCTCTGGCTGTAGCACCAGTGGAAAAAAAAGCAAAGCTTCATATTCTTGGGACAAAATAAGAATTTTGGATCTTCTGAACATGAGACTTTAGAAAGGAGGGTCTGTCACTGAAATACATTTGCTCAGCAGTCACTCAAATCCCAAATCTGAGCTTCCAAAAATCTACTAATTGTATATGAGTAATCAAAATAAACTAAATAATAAAATAAGCTGGAAATAAAAGTTCCAGATTCCAGCTGGAATAAAGGACAAAGAAAGGAAAAAGATAAGAAAAAGGAACAAAGGAGAAAAAATGGCTTCTTGTCGTTCTTCTGCACTGAAAAAAACCAAAGAAAAGCAAAAGCATCTCAAATGAGTTTTAGGGAGTTATTTTAGCAGGGTGCATGGAATAAGCTGTTGTTAATGGCGAGAACAAAGAGGAACAAAAACTCCAATAACCCTAAATGTCACGAAACAGGGAAGATAATGAACCTGAGAGAGAGGCGAAACTGAAATAAAAAGGACAGAAAAGCAGACCCACAGAGGAGGACGATTCGGAGCCCATTGTGCACAAGTGGGGTGACATCCTCATTTATGCTCCAACCCTTTTGCACTTCATGCAAGGCCCGTGATGGCTTCGTAATTATAGATCAGCCATGGGAGATATCCCCCATGGTGGAGCTGAGGACGCTACAGAAATCACCGGAAAGTGGGACGGGGAGGGGGAGTCGGGAGGGCGCAGGGTTGGGGGAGAAGGGCAGTGCACATCAACGCCTGGCTCAGAGAACCCACCCTCAGTCAGACGGGCTGAGCTGCACCGGCTGAGCTGCACCGTTTTGTTTCTGCACCCTAACACAGAATGGAAAGGTGGTTTAAAGTCACCTTAGCTCCCCTTGGGAAGCAGGAGCACAGAAGGCTGTCAATGTGTTGAGGTAGAGCAGCTGAGAGGCTCTGGAGAGAGAGAGCTAAATGAATAGAAACTTGTTAAATGATGTGAGTTAATGAGAGCATTTTGGAATTAACCAGCTTCCATGACTTTAAATAAAACCCCAATGTCATTTTAAATTAGATTTTGTACATTTTTAAAACCATTATTTATTTATTTATTTTCCGCGAGGTGCATTGGTGGGAAAACGGAAGCGTTAAAATTTAATCTGCTCGACCCGCTAGTGGCCAAATACCAGTACCTCTTCTTCACCAAATGCCGGTACTCATTCATCAAACACCAGAACTTCTTCTTCACTAAATGCCAGTACTTCTTCTGTGCCAAATACCAGTACTTCTTCACTAAATACCAGTTCTATTTATTCACTAAATACCAGTGCTACTTCTTCACCAAATACCAGTATTACTTCTTCCCAAAGAGTTTGGAACAACGGAGACAGTGGCAATAACTGAAGGATTTCCCGAGCCATACCGGTGTTTCTGAGTGTGAGGAGCAGAAGTTTACAGCCAAAAATGAGAACGTGGCTGATGAGACCACCATCCTTTGACCGTACGGTATCACACCAGTGATTCCAGTCTTCACCTCTCTAGCACATGACAGTCTGGCAGCCCAACTCTACGTCCTGCCTCAGTGCCATGGTGTTGACGTGGATATACCTTGATTGCTCGTCACTCTCCTTGTCCTGCTTTTATAGCAATCAGGAGAGGTGAAGTGGCTGCATCATCGCCATCATTTTTGTTGTTGTCATTATTATTGACATCATTATTTCTACTACTACTACTACTATTATTGTTGCTGTTATTTAAACTAACTTCTTCAGACACAGATAATTTTAAAAGAAAGCCTCCCACTGCTGATGAATGGAAGTTGAGGGAAGGAAAATCAAGTTAGGAAGCACTCAACTTCTTTCCAGGTGATAAATGAAGTCAGTTTCTGTATCATATCTGTGCTGTGAGTGGGAAGGTTTCTAGATATATTTTATAATTTTATATTAACAGCAGCTATGTTTTCTTCAAATTGCCTTGGAAGAAAAATGACACAGCGCGGTAGGCACCAAGCCAGGACACTGATGGTTAGGGTTCAAACTTCTTTTTTGGGACATGCTCACGAGGAGCCTCAGATCTGATTGCTTCTGAAATTTTCGTGCAATTCCACTTTAGAATATTCTAAGATTCTTTTTTTGTGTGCTTTGCTCTGTACTGTAGTTTCTTGCAGGTACAAACTGGGGATGCTGGCACTGTCAGACTCACAAGATCAATGTGAAATTAAAGACTATGATGGTGTCCCTGGCACCACAGTAATAGATGCTATAAAAATATTTTAGTCAAATATAATTAATGTTGTTCACGGTGCAGCCATTAGCTGCCCTTCTACAACACTTTGCAGTCTGCAGCATTACTGTCTTAGTAAAAAAGAAAAGCCTATGTTGGAGGGGAGTCAACACAACCATTTCTGCGGGGGGATGGTGCCCAGCCAAAGGAGTTATCACAGCAAGCTCCCACCCAGAACAAGATACAGCTCCCAGGGGTGGGCAGGGAAATTCCCCTTGGGCATTTCTACGTCATTCCTGGCTTTACAATGGTTGAGCACCACAATACAGGTAACTGCTGAAGAGAGTCCAGCGGAGGGCAACCAAGATGATTGGGGGACCAGAGCATCTCTCTTCCGAGGGGAGGTTGAGAGAGCTGGGAGTGTTTAGCTTGAAGAAGAGAAGGCTGAAAGGAGACCTTGTACACGTCTATAAATATCTAAAGGGTGGGTGCAGGGAGGATGGAAACAGAACACAGGAAGTTTTGTCTAAATATGAAGACAAACTTCTTCACTGTGAGGGTGATGGAGCCCTGGCACAGGCTGCCCGGAGAGGGTGTGGAGTCTCCTTCTCTCGAGACTTTCAAAACCCACCTGGATGCGTTCCTGTGTAATGTGCTCTAGGCAACCCTGCTTTACCAGGGGGGTTGGACCAGGTGACCTCTAGAGGTTCCTTCCAACTCCAGCTACTCTGCAAAGCGCACGCGAGCTTGCAGTACCCAAAGCAACTGCTCCGGGCAAGAACCCGGTGTCTTAAATCAAAAGTCACCGAAGCCTGGGGCCAGATCCTGAGTAAAGAAGACAGCAAGAACTTCAGGCTACAAGACATGCAGGTGAGACCATGGAAAGAAGCTGTAAACTGGTCACAGAACGGAAGAAAAAAGAGAAGAAGGGTGGGGAGCAGACATGACAAACTCCACAGCCGTCCCCTGCCCACCACAGGCTGCTCCCACATGCACCAGCCCAGAGCCACCGTAAACTTAACACCAAGTTGCAATTTCAAAATTCACAGAGCTTTTATATGATAATTACTGTTATTAGAAGTGGCCCATGAAATAAACACCTCTCGCAATTATACAAAAGGCACTAGGTCCTTAAGAGACAGAAATCTCACAATAAGATTTGCTTTCTGGCATAACCATATCGAGAGGAGTGCAAGATGAATAATAATAATATTATGGTACATATAATGTATGTTTTAATTAGCTAAAGGTAATCAAATGAGGTTTGTCACGATTATATTAAGGTCAGGTCTCCACATGGTTTCATCAACAACATATTAAGACAAGGGAGGTGATGCCAAATTGGGGTTTAAACCTAATCAACATAATTAAACAAAGCAAGAACATGTGTTTAGAGCTACACCCATTTTACTGATCTCTCTGCTTTAATTACTCTTGTAGAGTAAATATTAGTACCAAAATAACTCTTAATTAAATTTTCTCCATACAAACAGAAACCACAAGCTTCGTTTAATTTGCTGTTTTTGTAAAATGGATGTACAATATCTAGCTCTTTTGTAGTAGAAACCATTTCAAAAGTGTGCTCAAATTATGCTAAACAGCCTGATGCATTCCAATGTATTGACATACTGACTTGTAATGTGTGGGAAACGGGAAACTACGCTGGCCTAAAAAAGTCATGGGAAACCATAAAAACAAACTAAGCATAATTTAAACTGATTGGATGCTTCCTTGCAAGCAGTTCTTCGTTTCTAAATACAAAATGTGGACATTGAAATGTGGTCAAGTTATGACTTAAATTAGAAAAACATGTTTTCTTAGGTTTCTATCTTGCAATATTTGGCACGACTCAGACACTGGGGAAAGAGTTATGTCAGTAAAATTTTCAGAAGTGCCGAAGTGCCTTTGCCCTAGGTTACATCAAAACAGGACTTAAGTACACAGGAGTCCACGGGACACAAGTTTGCAAGGGCTTACAAATGTTGGAGCTGCCTAGGTGCCTAAAAAGGGTATGTAGGCATTTTAAAGTTCATTTGAGAGTTTTTAAAATTCTAACCTGAATGAGATTATGTCCCATTCATGTTTATTCTGCATAAAAAACTATAGATATGTTGTAAAATGCTAGTCTTTGGAATAAACCCAATGTCCACTCAGGTGAGCTGTTTCACACCAGGGTGAGCCTGCTGCTGGTGGGATTTCTCCCAGTTTAGTTACAGAAGTAAAAACAGAACCAGGTCTGTTAACAGAAGTTGTAGCTAAGAACAACAAACTGAAGACATCTGGGTCCTCCTGGCACTCACGATGAGCGGAGAGGTCGTGGGGTACTGACAGCCTCGTGCCTTGATCAGAAAAGCTAAAACCGAAACCCAGACTTTGGCTTAAAAAGGAGACCAACTAAAACGTGCACCAGGACGGGGTCTTTTTGGCTACTGGTACAGCACGGCAAGAGTTAAAAATGCAAGAGCACAGAGTTATTAAAGCAGCACCCGAGTGCTCAGCCCCCAAAGCGAGCCCTTCGGAGCGCGCTGCTGGCAAGCGCTGGCATGTGAAGGACCCCAAATGAGCTCTGAAGTCTTCCACTCCATCATGAAGAATTGTTCTCCAGAGTAACTACCGGTGGGGAAATGCTTAAAACACTTACCATATGTGGCTAAGAAGGGCCTAATTTGTCCATTTGGAAATTTTGCCTCTTTTGAAAGGATGGTTAATTTAAAGTAATTTATTTCATAGGTGAAGCTTTATTCAGAGTGGTTAATATATCACCCTTGGTTGCCTGAACAATTAGAAATTGTCACCAAAGAAAAATGTCGCAGTTCATGTAAATAACTATTTACCTAAAGGAAATGGGAATCCACAAGAGTCAGCACACTTTAATGAGCCATGACAATAGAGGGAAAAAAAGCCAATGGTACACTGCATCTGCTAAAGCTGACATTGCTTATGGTAAGAATTGGCCAAAACAACTATTATTTGTGTTTTTTTTCATGTCAGAAATAATGCAGCTTGAAATTTTCAACAGGCAACATGCGTCCAGACCATTTGTTACTTCTAATGGCCTAATTGTTCTCCTGGCAGAAATAAAAAATTAGGGCGCTTATGTCATTTACCTAAATTTCTAATTAATGCAATGGTAATAGAGAAACTGGAGCAGAAGAAAGAAAAAAAAAAAAAAAAGAGAAAGTTAGGTGAAAAATGTTTCTCCTGGCCTTTCTGTGATTTGTCTTTGTTAACTTTCCTACAATCTTTCCCTCTTAAACAGCAGGTAGACTGATCTCTGAAGAGATGTTTCATAGTTTTCTAACTGGAAAAAAAGCATGCTGGTCATTGAAAAATGTGACTTCTTCCACCTGAGTCGTTGAACAGACGCAATAAAAGCACCAACTGTAGCACAATGTTCTTTATGTTGCCTCGAAGGAATGTGTCATTAAAATGATGTAAGAAATATTATTCAAAGGCAGCTACAAAATCTGCACTTCAGGCTGCAGTTCCATCCGTGAGCTTTCCACTGCTCCGTGCCCAACTGTCCAACGCATCCTGCAAGGAAAATCATGGCCGGTGTGTGCCCTCGTTAGGATGCAGGACGAATTGAAATTTAACTCTGACTTCCACGTGCTCTGCGTTTCAAATCATCACCTCCAGAAGGCAGGGGTTACTCCTCTGTGCTGCTTTATACTGCGAAGATGCTTCCAAGCCACTCAATTTCAGCTTATGTCAGTTCACGTCGTTGCAGAGGGAAATGCATCAAAATGCATCAACACACTTTGGAAACACCTCTAAAAGTGTCTTGAATTTCCTTTGTCCTGCTGCACTGGCAAGTGTCCGCCACCTTCTCAATATTTATTGTTGAAATGACATGGAGGAGGCTCAAGGTGATTGGTGTTTATATCTACCACCAAGGCATTTACGCCTACTTCTTTGAGGTGACGCCGTACATTGACCTTGACACCAGCAATGCCATTAAAATACTGCTATCAGGAAATGCACAAAAGCAGAAAAGTGAGGAAATTTTAAAAGGAGACAGGGTTTGTCCAAAAAGTTCTCCAGGAAAGGTCAGATGGAGATGGGCTCCCAGTTCTTAGTCTGAAGTTCCAGGAGGATATCATGAAAATAATAAGACAGGGATGGATTTCCTATCACTTTACAAAACACTTCCCATGGAAGAGATATGCAAGTAGAATTCTAATTAAACTGTAAGAAAAATACAAGTAAACTAAGTAAGCATACTATGTGTATGCTAGTAAAATATTCTAATTTTTCTATAAATGTCTGAGGTGCTTTCCTTAAGGAGCAAACAGAAATGAAGAGAGGAGATACCAAGAACGTCTGAGTTTCAGACTTCCACCAAATGTGAGCTCAAAGGCACAGGTCAATGTCTGCTGATGGTTCTTGTGGATGGTTCTTCCTTGCAGTGGGTGAAAAGGTTTCGTTCTTTCTGGCCATATCTTAATCTGGGGACCTACACCCCAACAAATCTTCCTCTGAATCTCTGCTGGTTTAAAGCAATTTTTGCTTTAAAACAATTTGAATCTCTTACTCCTCCATAACCTAGAGTTTTCCGCTTACATTAAATCTCAATAACCCTTGGATGCTCCCCTTAGAAGCCAGGAGGGACATTTCAGGAGTTAATTGCAAATACTCATCCAGTGAACTTTTATTTTCTATCATCAATAAGCAGGGGTGCAGAGGTGTGGGGATGCAGGGATACAGGGGTGCAGGGATGTGGGGATGCAGGGATACAGGGATGCAGGGGTGCAGGGATGCGGTGATGCAAGGATTCAAGGGTGCAGGGGTGCAGGGATGCGGGGATTTAGGGATGTGGGGATGTAAACTCCCTCCCCAGCTGGGCCTTAACATTTCCTCTGTAGCCTGGGAGCCGATTTGGCATGAGCAAGGTATAACCGTGGGGCTCACAATAGCATCAGGAGCTGGCAGGAGCTGAACTCCAGCAGCACTAGCAAGTATTGCTAAAATAAACATGTTACAGGCAAAGGTCATGATGCCTGTTAATATAAAGAGTGCGTCTTGTATAATGCATTCAAATGCCAGAGTGAGAGAGGGAGATAATATGATCCATTTGCCAGATTTCTCCTTTTAGTTGTAACACGAAGCCATTCCGGGCTGAATGACCCAGAGATGATAATGAAGCGGATGATGATGCCATTGCCTGTGATAATGGTGTGACAGGGAGAATACCCTGGAAAACTGCATGAGCTGATAAGTGTAAAGGTATAAACAAACCAAAACAATATGGACTTATAGACATTAGTGCGGAACAAAAGGGAGGGGGAAATCAAAGCCAACTGATCAGCATTTAAAAAAAAAAACAAACAAAAAAAAGACTTTGCAAGGGTGACTTTTCCAGCAGTTTTGGGTAGTGCACTGTGTTTCATTCACACCTCCTTCGGCAGCAGCCTCATGAGTTGTGGAATCACAGAATGGTTCAAGTTGGTAAAGACCTTTAAGATCATCGAGTCCAACCAAAACCGAGCCCTTCGCAGCTGAAACAACAGAAGGCGAACGGTCTCATCCTGGAGAGGAGGGGGGAACTGCCTCTCCCTGCCCGGGAACAGTTTGTAGCAAACAGTCCACGATATGAAAATGTATTTAATGCAATTAATAATTTAAGAAGTGAGAGCATGTGCTCTTGGAGAGTTAAATGCTTGTCAGAGTGATAGATGCACGCTTCACCACCAATACATTTCGTATGAAGAGCAGAGGGATTTTGCAAACTTGTGTTGACCTTGGGTTGCGGTATATAGGAGGCAGATTGCAAAGGCAGGCCTGCTGATGGTAGGAGAGTGCGTCAGCTCTCAATTTACAGCCCTTTCCCCAATTAAAGGACTGTAAAAACATTAAAATTAATGCAGTCTTAACTCCAGAGCAGGCTCTACTTTCTTAATTAGTGCATAATTATTCAGTTTTTGATATCCTGGAAAATTATCACATGGAAATTATTTTAGGCGCAGTAACAATAGCAAAAATCTCTCTGCCCCCCCCCCCAACTCGATTAACATGTGGAAGTAATTAACACTTTATTACAGTGAAAATACTATTACTGCTAATGTTTAATGACTTTTGCCATTGCATCATAAGCAGGAAATTTAGAACACTACAGAGCAACGGTCTGCTATAAATATAGTACAAAGATTATAAACCAGAGTCAGATGATTCGCACTAACAGCGTTTAAGACAGGGATATGACATACAATACGTTTCCAAAATGTCATATGTGGGGAAAATAATTTTCTTGATAAAGTCCACTCCATACAGAAAAACAGCTAGTGCAATAACGCTGGATGCGTACGGTGGAGGCAGCGGTGCTAGAGTTCTTGTAAAAGCCTGTTGTTAATCAAATTGAAACATAAAACCTGAAGCATAAAGTTATTTTCTCATAACAGTTTAATAGAAATTTCCAATCAAACAAAGGCCAAAAAGTGTTATTACGACATGAAGTTCCTTGTACAAACAACTTAAAATGAAGTAGGGGAAAGTTTCATGGGATTTATGGATTTCTTTATTTTTGTTATTTAGAGTAAAAGTCTACTGTGGATCTCCTATAAATGTCTAGAGAAATTATGCACCAGCGTTAGGTGATTCACACTAACAGCAATTAAGGTGCTGAGTCCACAGAAGTGTCGAAGGGGTCAGTGCTCAGGAAATATCGTTTCTTTTCTGCTGGTGGGATGGAGCCAAACGGGACGGAGACAAAAGGAGACCGAAAGGGACAGAGACAGCTTTGTCTTGAGCTGGGCTTCTCCATGGCTGTGACAGATAAGTAGAACTAGGGTGATGTTTTGCAAAATATTTTGCTATCAAAATGCGAATAGAAAATTGTATTTAATATCCAGTGCAGCTTTATGAAAATTCCCAAACATCAGCGTAAAGAAACACAATACAAAAAGCTCCGTAAAATAACAAATCCAAAGAAACACAAGGGAAAACAAACAGAAAAGAAGTCTGACCTGACCCTATGAACCTCATGAAAGCTGCATAAAGTCATACTTTGTTCACTTGTTGGACTCAGAATTAATGAACACTAACCATGTTTAAATTATTTTAAATTTTAATATTCTCTGTGTATAGATCATTGGGCTTTCCCTTTCAAATACTTTTCTTGGTGCTTTAAAATGCCTTCATTAAACTGGACCAGTTTCAATGGCTGGCTAATGCTATTCATAAATTAGGGAACCTCCTATTTTAGAAACATCTTCTTGATCCATTGGCTGTGGATACGGAGGGGAAGAATTTGGCACGAGGATGCTGAGTATAAATTGCTATTTTGGAAGCACCTCTTACCAGCCAATGTCTGGAGCCAGTTATGCCAGAAGAATTCACCTGAAGTGGACACAGCTCTTCGCTCTGGGATTAACTTGCTGCGGTTGCAAATGAATCATGAAACCAGGTTTGGCAAACCTGAGCCTGGACCCGCCGTGGAACTGAAATAATGTATGTGAAAAACCTGAACTGGATTACGAGGCCATCTGGAATGCATTCGCCTCGTGCATTAGGAGTAGCAGTTTCCTTGACAAGAGGTTGTGAAATATTAGAATTCCTAATGGAAGAAATATGGTAGTGCAAAATGACACAAAAATCACACAGCCTCATTCCCTGACACGGAACAGTGAAAATGCGAATCTTTCTCTCAAGGGTACTCTATCAATCCTTTGCAAACAAGGCACTTCAGCAGGCGAAGGGGGGGGAGGTTAACCCTTCCCCACCACCACCGCCACGCAGGGCAGGAGAGAGTTTTCTTCTTTGGAGAGACCAGAAATGGGGAGGAATTATGGCAATAGTGAATCCAGGCAAGGATCTCATCCTGGAGCAGGGGGTACCTTCAGTGCAGGCAACCCAAGGAGCGGCAGACCCCGGTGATAGCCTCTGGCCACTCTCACACCCCTCCTGGCTGGTGTTTAGATGCCTCTAACCCCATTCTTCAGCAAATGCTACCTCTGGTTTATGCCAAAGGCAGGGAGGAACCGTGCCAGCCAGCCGACGGAGAACACGGGCCCAATGCCGTTGGGGAGATGCTGCAAACGATGGCAGAAAACCTTGAAATCTTCCCCTCAAAATAGCTGATTTGGAAGATCTGTGGTGGTAGATCAGCCTGGACTTTGGAAGACCTGATCCCTGATAAAAGTTTGCCACGCCAGTATCAATAGCACTTTGGTATTTACATTGAAGTGATGAACCTGGTCCTAATGCCTTTATAGCAGAAACTCTGTGGCTGGGGCCTCCTGAAAATGTTCTTGCACCTCTCAGGCTGGTGGTGACACTCACCTAAGGAAGAAGCTCCGAATATTTCATGTTTTATTCTTAAAACCAGCGTCTCCCCAGATCAGCTGGCCCATACCGCTGTCCTCAGAGTCTCTGGGGGTGAAATAGGAACAGCACATATGATGGGAGTTCATACATTATTTACTTTTCAGTTAGTGACTGACTTTGTTAATTTGCACTAGTGACTGAGAAAGGCACCATAGGTTATTGAATTTTGTGAGTTAAGCTAGGAAATAACACAATAATCCAATATATGATAAAAGTCATCACAGATAATGGCCAGGCCAGTGATGCACTCCCTCACCCTCTGCCTGGATTCGCATCTAAAGATGTACAACTCGGATAATGTACATCCTTAGAAGCACTGAACTGATTTAGGAACCCCAACAGTTTTGGTTTCAAGTACTTTTCAAAATCCCATCCCCAGTCTCCCTCATTGTCATCTGTAAGAGGCACAAAACTACTGTTTATTGCTACTTCCCTGCAGAAAAGGAAATAACTCAAAGATAGATTTTCTGTCTAGGAAACAGATCTGGGTTGAATTATTCAAAAAGGCTAACAATATCCAGCCCCAGAAAACCAAGAAAAGGCATAGAAGACTCCAGAGCTGAGGGGCTTTTATACAGCAGCCAATTGTTATGACTCCTTTTAATTAAATACAAATGAATTAATTGATATGAAGTACTGCTAGGCAATTATTTTGCTGACATTTTGTCTCTTTTGAGACACACTTGTTTACTGCATCTATTGTCTGCCAAAGCCTACCACCACTCTGCACTATTTCAAATGTATATTTAAGGAGTTAAAACAAAGTTTGTACTGTCAGAAACTTTTACATTAATTTCATATTTGTGTTAATGGTACGCACATTAGACCCAATAGTATTTACATTTTTTAATCCGTCTCCCGTCCCTAGGCCATCATTGTACATGAGATATTGCATCTTAATGAATTTTTCTGGTTAAAGATTTTTAAATAAATGAATAAATAAATAAGTAATGAAACACTGATTTTTATCTCACTGTACACAAGTTTACTGGTTGATTTTTTATATTTTTTTTTCTGCTTTCTGGTTTGCAATGAAATATTTTCACCATTTTCCAAAGATAGGCGTGAAAGTATGAAAACGCTGTCTGGTTTCAGGACAAAACTTCTGCAGCAGCAGCCAGTGGTATATCAGCTTCTTTAACAGTAGGTAAAATTGAAGGGTTATCTTGAAAACCATGATTGGCCAAAACAATGTTATGTCCTCTGATTATTTTGGGGAATTGCCCTGCTCAAGCCACTGCCTGACACATCTTTCCGTGCACGTGTGATCCATTTTCTAAAGTTTGTAGCATCTCCCTCAGCGATTCCAATGGGCAGGAGATCAGAAGCAGCTCAAACCCTATAGGTAGAAGCAAGATATCTTTCAATGCAAGGAGGAGGAAAGCATCTACAGGACTTTTAAATTAGTTTTGGTGTGCCATGGGCTTGGATCTGTGGTAGGAGTAGCTCCTGGAAGCAGCAAGTCCTTGGAGAGCTCCTGGCTGTGAAGGGAGTTGTGGACACCCAGAAGCTGAGCCTTTTCCTCTCAGGTCAGTAATAACGTAAGCTAGCAAGCTGCATATCTGCCTATCTATATGGTACTTTTCTATCACGTACATTAAAATGAATAGAAGGCTGGAGAGTAATTAATTTGCCATTGGTGAACTAAAGTAGCACACTGGAGCGCAAAGAGCCTTCGGAGACAGGTAACCTGAAACAGTTCACATGCACATTTAAAGACCGGAGTACTCAGAAATGCCATCACAACGTAAGTATTGAAATTCCAGCTGACTTCAAGTCACTACACACACGTCCAACTCTAGCTGTGCATTAGGCTGAGTGCAGACAGAGCAATTGCTTCCACTAGTGCAATTCTAGCCCTAAACAGAAAGAGCCAGCTCACTAGATATGCTCTTCTCCCCTCAACGTGGTCTTCTACTGCTAATGCAGTGCTGTTGAAAATCAGTAGGATGTGCTGGAGACCTCCATGTAACAGACAAATAATAAGACTGTACTTTACAGCACTGCAGCAATTGTGAAGTCAGAAGCAGAGTGTATTTTGCCGATTTTTTTAACCATAGCTACAATAGTATTCCCATTTCTCACCATTGAAAAGTCACGAATAAGACTCTCTAAATCGTGTAATTGCAGGACATGTGAATGTACCTGCTTTGGACTGTCCAGGTTTTTACAGAATAAGTCACATTTTCGAGCCTCTTTTCTTAAACCTCTAAGGCTGTGGTCTTACTTTCTCTAGAAGAGGAGACTTCTGCACATTCGTACAAATGACTCTGGGACCCAGGTTGTTGTTGTGTCTTGACTATGTCTGTTTTCTTTTAGTCAGTGGCTCAGGCTATCAACAAGCTCCAATAACCTTTCCTTCTGATCAAAGCACAAGAAAGGAAGTGCAAAAACTGGTTTGAGGAGTCTGCCTGTGGTTTTCCTACTTACCTATCATGCGGCTAAATGTTTTCACACATTAATCATACTTAGAAGACTTAGCGAAAGCCATCAGTCACTTAACAAACTGTCCCACCTCTGTTTGGAGGTAACAGACGCCTGCCAGCTATCTGTGCCTGCGAGACAGACCACGCAAAGTCCCTGATGAAAGGCAGTGAGCAAGCAAAGTTCACAGAGGCAGCATGCCAAGCTTGGCACCGCTTTGATCAGCCCCCAAAAGGAAGATATCAGAAAGAATGGGTGAATGGAAACAACACAGGCATCCTCGCTCCGCGTATCCCCAAGGGGCTGCTGACAATGGCTGGTTTTTTTCTGAATATTCCAGAACTAGAGATAACCAGCATCACCTGGAGAAGAGGGCAAGGCTGCACGGGTAATGCCATGCCCCTTGCACAGACCAGGGGTAGCTGTGTTGAGCTCTACCTTGATGCTACATCATCTCTCGGGGTGCAAAGCATGGCCTCATGTCCTGCTTTAAAATAAAAGACCTTTTGTGTGGTTGCGTTCTCCTGACCTGACCCGACTGTGTCAAACACCAAGCCTTGCTAGATTGCGTCCACTGGGTAAGCCAGCAGAGCGGTTTCTTTGGCTCACCAGGAAACAAGCTGGTGTTTCTGAAGCTGAAATTTCATAGCAAGTCTCCTGAGATCCCACGCATGAATAACGAAATAATTGCGTGTCCTCACTCACTGCTCTAGCACGTTACCATCTCTGCTAGTGCTGCTCTTGTTCCCCGTCTTCGCAGAGGTGGCATCACGTAATAAGGAACGACAAGGGGGCTGAAGTCAATCTCCCAGCAAGAAGATATTTCAGCCATTCCCTGTAAATTTTATTTTAATTTTTTTTTCAAAATTTTCCTCACCCGTCCCCACTTTATGCTGTCTCCTAAAACCCTGTGGGCCAGGAAAAGAGCAGCTATCGCCAAGTTTTCCGGGTGGGCTCACGAGCGTTTACAGGACAGCATTTCTGCACCAGGATTTTCCTTCCAGACACCCACCGTCTGTCCCCATGCGTGTTGCTGTCACATCCAAGAGCAAGACGGTCCCGTTAATCAATCATACCTTGGCAACTGCTTCTTTATGCATGTATTTCAGGGCTTTACAATATAATAAAATTTACAGCTCGTATAATTAAGAATATGCCAGATTAAACAAATTAAAGCTCAGCTTTAAAAGCGAAAGCTCTATCAGATCAAGACATTATGCACGAAAGAAATTTCAAATTCAAATCAACAACATCTGAAGGTTCGGAACACTAAAGCCGTATAGGAGTCACTGGGAACTACTACGAGACCTATTTCCTAACCTCAAGGTACAATTCCTGGCACGGGGCATTAGAAGGTCACAAAGATTAATTGAGTGCAAGGGTTAGTTGGAGATTTGTGGGGAAGCCACAGTGTTCTTGTGATTTCTTTTTTTTTTTTCTTTCTCCATAAAAGTAAAAAAAAATATAAAAAATTCTACTAAAGTTTGCATTCATGAAAGGCTCTTTGTCTCCCTGGTCTATCCCTGGGAGTGAGAGCGTGGAGTGGAGGAGAAGGGAAGCCCGAGCACCCGCCCTGCACAGGCAGCTTTGGCAGCAGTGGTCACCCCTGGGAAGGAGCCCTCAGGAGGGATTTGGAGTGTGCGTGTCCCCCACGATGCTACACCCTGGCCCTGGGTGATGTTTGGCTCCAGGAACACCTCCACACATAAGCCCAGCTTCATCCAACCATCTCCCAGTAGATGCACATTGGGCTGAGCGATGGAGGTCCTGGCTGCAGGAGAACAAAGAGGGGACGAAGGTGTCAACAGGGGCAGGTACGTCTGCAGGAGCTGACCCTGAAGAAGACCCTCCCAGGTGGGCAAACAAAGGGGATGTGCAGGTAAAACACAAGATTTTGGCATGAAGGCAGGAACACGTGGTTGGAAAAAGATTGCAGAGTTGGGCAGAGGATACAGTCAGTGATGAAAACAGAAGGAATAAAATTTCTCAAGGTTCGTGCCCCCGTTTTTCCTCCACATCATTTTTGCCATTTTCAGGTAATAATAACAAACTGTGTTTTGTACCCAGTTTCTCTTCTCCTACATCAGAAACAGATTTTTTTTTTTTTTAAATGTAAAATATGAAGTTTTCAGGATTTTTCCCGTATTAGATTCTTCACAAGGCACGATGACAAACTGTATGAACATCAAGCGTTGGAATTCAATACTGAATATCATATCACATATCACATCGTATCAGACACTAAGAAAAAGGCTCTTGCTTCATGAAAGAGGACACCGGTGACAAAAATAGGAGACCGTGAGCATAATCCTGTATCCATGCAGGAAGTGTCTCTCTCCTATACATCATCAGTCTTTGCACACGAAGTTCAATGAACAAAAAGTTATGTGCTACTGCAAAATGACTCCACTATAGATTTTTACGATCATCCAAGAAACTTATTTTGCAAAAGCTCTGAGGTCAGCAGCAGTCTCCATTTCCCCATTTGTTTCAGAAAAGCTGTGCATGGTATTGGCATTAGGTACATATAAATGTAAAAATATTTGTTTCGGGTTTGAAATCATGTTTCATATACCGTTCGTGCTAGATTTCAATAAGCATCTAATTAAGATAGATTTTTTTTTCATTCGGCGCTCTTGCAAATTCTATTTATCCGAGCTGCTTCGAGTCCTGCAGACTATCAAAACGGCAACCAAAGCTGCAAGTTCAGCAGAAAGACACTTTCAAAGGGGGGAAAGGGGGAAGAAGACAAATACTAAATTAAGGTAGAAATAAAGCAAGAGTTTTGGTGGTATTTAAAGATGCACGTTGCCACCTCACTTCCATATTTCACAAAGCCATTTTCATTGGCATGGTGCTAACCTACTTCTGAGCATCCCATGAAACAGTTTAAAACCCAAACTTTTCCCCGTTTTCAGCCATAGAAACTCACTAGGACCTTCATGGACTTTTGCCTTGCTCCCTTCTAGTTTTGGAGAAGCAGCAACATGCACATGGCAGCAAACCTGATAACTGAAACAGAATGGTTAGCAAGTCACCAGTATGTTTGGCAAAAAAAACCCCCAAGACCTGATTTATGATGGTTTAGAGTTGGCTTTTCTGGTTTAGTTTGGGAAGGGAGTTATGGAGGTTTTGTGTCTGAGCCTCTTAATATTTACATCCTATGGCAAGGGTGAGCCACACAAAGAAAAAAATGAATCTCTAACATTAAGCACATTGTTGTTCTTGACAAAACTGGCGAGTCTACTAAATGCAGCAAAAATTTTCAGAACTTCAGAAAGCTCTGAACTAGTAACGTCTTTGTCATTTTATAACACTCAGGCTATTTTTCCCATCATTTAAACATAGAAAGAAAATGTCTTGCTTCCTTATTTAGCAGACTTGGAAAACCATTATCAATCATCAAAAATATGTATTAGACACATTTATTCCCCTGACAAATTTATGCCAGAAAACTGATAGACTTATTATAGAACCTCTTCCCACAACAACAATAACAAAAAAGCCACAGTGCTTCTCTCTCAGTCTTAGAATTTGGGAATCGAAATCTTTATCCAACGGCAGACCCTGTGGAGCCAATACCTGATAGTTTTCCGAGAAAAACTTTCCTCTGCTAGGTTCACATATTGAAAATATCATAAAGGTATTATTATCTGCTATGACTATCTGGGAACTCTAAAAAAGTAACTGTACTAAATGGATTTTTTAATCCTAGTAATCAGTAAAGCAGATTTAAATCTATTTTTTTCTATCACTATTAAGAGAGAAGAAGAGTCAGAAGATGCACAATTTAAGGATATAATTTACTATAAGAGTTTCACTGCGGTTTTGTTTTGTGGTTTGTTTTGGTTTTTGTTTTATCAGCGGTGAATCTCTGCTCATCAGGATTTGTAATAATACACTTATTGTATCTGATGCTGGGAATCCATCCTTTGTAATACTTCTTGACATAATTGCAGCTTTTGACACACTCAATCGTGGGATCCTTCTAAACCATCTTGAAAAATATGTTGGTCTTTCAGGTTCGGTTATTCAGCAGTTCAAATCTTATTATAACCATCGACTACAGTTTGTTAATATAATTTCTCTCCATTCCTCCTCTTACATTGTCATCTGGAGTCATCTGTTACAATGTCATCTGCAGTCCCACGGGGAGCTCCTCCTGGTTCCACGCGCTCCTTTATCTACCTGCTGCCTTGAGGAGCTACAAAACCCCAGCTACAGAGACACGGGCTCTCTTATCACACTCCTGCTGACATTCGCCACTTTAATTTTCTATTCCTTGTGCCTATTTATTTGATCAATATTCTAATGCTTTTTTTTCCTCCTGCTCAGCTATTTAGATGAGACAGTTAAAGAAAAAAAAAAAAAAGAAGAAAAAAAAAAAAAGGAAAAGAATGGTTTTCAAAGAATTTGATGTGATACCCCAGACAAGTAGAGGCAAAACAAGTTTTTGATTACATACCTTTTTCACACAGCCAGGTGATTCATATTACTGTGCTTTTCAATTCCAGAATTGCTTTATTTATTTATAAATCTCCGCGAATTTGATCAAGCAAAAATGCCCGACGATACCACAAAAACTCAACTCTAATCTATAAAAAAAGGCGCGAAGCAAAGAAAAGGAGTGAAGCAAAGCAAAAGGAGAAATCGGTACTGAATCGCACCCAAATTTCACCTGCTAGTTTGTTATTTATGGTACTACCTCTGTACTGTGTATGGTGCCAGTCAATCTGAGTTATGGTTCCAGGGTCTGAGGCTTAATAGATAATATTACCACACATTCCCTCTAAAATGCAACCAGGAGCTGCTATTCTAAAAATGTTGCACACCTGTAGCTCCCCCAGAGCTCGGTGGGCTGCACGAAAGAATAATAAAAAAAAAAAAGTCTGGCGTCTGTATTTCAGGTTTGCAAAACCAAATGGGAATTCCTCTGGACCACAACTGTATTTTCGTCGAACTAACAAATTCTGCCAATCAGACAATTTGACATAAAGGGCTCCTGCTCTAGTCAGCTGAAGAAAGAAGTGAGGACTGACTACACCCGAGCACGGTCACGACATCCACCCTCAATCCATGGAACAGGTGCTTCTATACCCCAACATCCTGTTTAAAACCCGTTTTTTGTCAAAATTAGTCTTTCGCCAGCTTTGCCTTGTTCTTAGGAGTATTTCCATATTTCACAGTTTAATGATTACATTACATTTCCGCTGTCTTCTGCTGTGTGCAAATTCAGTGGCACTCCTGGGAAGAACGTTATAAAGAGAAAAACTTACGGACGGGGTTGTTTTTCACAAACATTTTTATAAATTCAACAGTTTAAAAGCAACATCAAAACAAGAACGAGATAAACACTGGGGCGAGATGGAACAGAAAGAAAGAAACATTGTGACATGTGATTGTATTTTAAACTTATTTCCTTTTATATCACCAGATTCTCCATTTCAGTTTCCTCAATTATCACCAGGTTTTGAAAGTTTTTTTGCCAGAACGAGACCTTAAATTATATGCAAGATTTTCTAGATTTCGTTTGACTACAGTACTAATCCACTTAATTTCTACGACTAATTGTAGCGCAGGAAGTTAAAAAATCAACGCAGCGCTTCAAACCGCGTTTTAAATTCTTTTTCTTGCTGATAGTGGTGGTGCTGCCACTGAGCAACCCGAATGCAAATTAAAAAATTAATGGATCAGGCATGAGAATAATTATTGTGGAAAAGGCCCCGACTATTCCATTTCCAAATAGGCTGCACGGGATCAATGGAGAAATGGCCCAAGTGGGCCCTACTAGCTTGTTCAATAAGGGTCCACTCAAATTCCATCTGTGAACAGTTGGTCAGCCCTTTTATGGCCGCGAGGCTATTCCTCCAAGTTCACATTAATTTTTCCTGCACATCTGCACACTCACCTAATCCCTACCCGCGCGCCACTTCAACAGCAATTAAAAGAACAAGTTAAATCTTGGGCAAATTTTAATCACAATGAAGCCTGTAGGGTTATTTAAAACAACAAAAAAAAAAATCTGTGAAAAACTTGTGGGTTTGTTGTGTTTTTTTTTTCTTTTGGCATCGTTTCAAGAAGGAACGAGTGAGACTGGTGAACCTTTGACCATTGCCCTCGTGGTTTCGATTTTGCCTTGGAGGCAGAACAACGGGCTCAAGTCCCTTTGGGAGTTTGGAACTACCCGAGTTCAAGACGGCCACCGTCAGCTGGGTGTGAGTCTGGCAAAGTATTTCGTTGCCCAAACCTGGAGCTTGCTCTACGATCAACAAGTAAATTACTGGTTTTCAGCTCTTATTATGATCCCTGAATGCCTACAATCAGCATCATTATTTTAAGCAAACAATTGCAAAGGCTTTAAATAAAAAATGCAGTGCGCAGTGCATTTACATTTTAAGCATAGCATATTAATAGGGAGGCAAAAGAGAGAGATGACAACTAGAAATGTCAGCTGGTTTAATCATACTTAATAGGAAAAGACTGCTATAACTTTAAGAATGCAGCTTAGCTGACTTTGGAGCTTAGGTTTTTATTTTTCTACTTTATAGCATGCTTCAAAACTACTTGGACAAATACAAAACAAGAATTACAGTGCACCATAAGTTATTTTAATATCCTGTAGTGGTGTATACTTCCAATGAAATCCCAAGACTATTATTAAGGTTCTGTGTTTGTGTGAAAATGTCAAGTTGTTTCGAGTGACTACATACTCTAAATTATATATAACTGTTACTTTATAGCTAATAGGCACTAAAATTACTTTAAAACACAAATGTAAAGTTATATTTTCATCCTTTTTGACAGATAATAAAGCTTATTTATGAGATACATTTTCTCAAGTATTAAAATATATAATGTTTACAAAAACATTAAAAATACCAATACTTGATATTTAAGCAAGAAACAGAGCCATCATGAAGATATTTTCCCAGATATATCCAGCGTGAAGGCATACAGATGATAACACAATAATTTCACTTGTGAAAGTCATTTGTTAAAAGAGCAAAATATACAATAAAAAAAAAAAAAATTGTGTCTCAAAATGAGATTTAGACGATTTTCCCCTCCCTGCCCATCATTAAACTGCAGGTATGAAATCCCTGTGTATATCTTCCAGATGAAACGGTGCCTCGTGATATACTCCCACCCTTTATTTTAAATTACATCCACTAAGACATGTTGCTTAATTGCTTTGCCGTCGTGTCCCTACCCGAGGAGGCAAACGGAAAAAAAAAAAAAAAAAAAATAAAAAGTCCCTCCTTTTTTACAAGCGCGATGGAAAGGGACATAAGCACGAGGGTAATTTCTTCCCTTGTAAACTCCAGTTGAGACGGAGAATTTATGAAAGGGGAGATGACTGCTGGCGTGATGTACACTTGAGCGCGCACGCCAACCCGGCCGATTACTCAAGACCCCAAATAAAAAGGTTTCACATGCAAATTATCGTTGTTTATTCCTCCGGAGCACTTAGTAAATAAAGACATATAAACGTCGGGCTCTATCTCGTTAGCTGCGAAGCGTGAGGGATACCATCCCTGGCGCCTCCCGGTTTGAAGTCAACCTCCGCGGAAGGTTGGGGCTCGAGCTAATTGCGAAGCCTCCGCTGTGATCCGGTGTTGCCTCTTCCGCCCAGGGGCCGGGGCTAAATTTATGCTTCCTAGTTCCGCCGCTCTGCCGCACGATATTATGCCAAAGCATGAACAAAAGAAAATTACCCCGAAGCGATGGAGTGCCACAACGCGTTGTCGCTATTAATCTTTCAGTAATGGCGATGCTAATTTGACATGATGCATAGTAATTTATTAATAGAAGTATTTGAGGCCCTCAACTTGAAATATTCTGCGAGGGAAAGGAGGGCTCTGGGAGCGCATAAGGGGATGTGAAGCCTTTCACCCCCCAAACTGCTGCCTCTGCCTTGACCCCCATCTACGTCGGTGGCAAGATGTGCCCTGATGATGGGTAAGAGGATGAAATCAAAGCATTTTGGGGGAAAAGAGGGATAATGGTTGTGCCAGAACCCAGAGGATGCGCATTCCCAGAGCCTCGTGCCAGCCACCAGCCTTGGCAGAGGAAGGAGGGTTAACGCTGGCTCCTTGGTGGAGGCAATCCTCGCCCGGTCGGCAGAGGATGCTCCTGCATCAACCAGCTCATGTTTTTTTCCAGGAGAGGGGGGAGCTGGGGGGCAGACCCCCAGGGTCCCCTGGCCCCCCGCTCCCCGGCCTTGGTCTCGGCAGGAGGGCACAGCGGGTCGCTCCCGGGCATCGACGCTCCTACAAACTGCTTGGCCGTGTTTGTAAAAGGGCTAATCCGTGTTCGCATCGCAAGGGCTTTGTTCCTTCTCGTAAGCCATCATTAACTATTAATCAAGGGTGGGTTTTTTTTTTTCTTCCAAAGGTCTGCTCCATTTGTTGTTTGAGCTCAGAAAACAGGAGCCCATTTAGGATTCCGGAGAGCACTAGGAAAGCAGAGATATCTGTAAACACCGTAATGGTCATATTAAATGTGATTTTTGAAAAAATAAAACACAATAAGAGGAAAAAAGAAGGTGTGGAGGATTTTTATACTGAACCTCACCAGAAAACTGCAGAAGAACTTCATGATTTGTTACTAGAGTAGGACTGGAAAACCTGGGGAGGCCTTAAATTCCACCTGTCTGATTAATGTCAAGGTTACGTTCGATCCACATTGGTAGCACACATGAATTTCACGTCCCAAGACCTCAGCAGGAGTCGATGTAACATGAGCCATTATTTATTGGCAATAATGGCCACCAGCCAAGGCAAAACCTGGCCCAATACGTTAATAGCGTCGCGTTGTCTTGGGAAAATGAGGCCGTTAATGCAGGTCACCTGCACTATATAGCACAGACCAGATTCAGGTGGAAGCCATCAAAAACTTCTTCTTAAACTGGAAACAAGCAGAGTTCAAACCTTGTTGTATCAATTAAGAGAAAATACTTGCAGGTCTTCTGTGTCCTGCTGTTCCCAGCACCCTCTCAGAGTAATTTCACCTTGACCTTACTTGCTTTCAGTTTTTGCAAGTTTGTCTTTACGTCTGCTCCAGAATGGTAATCTTTGGTCTGGCTAGTTTGGGGATGGGAGATGTTTTAGCACATTTTGCAGTAAGACCTTCTGGTAATGACCTTCTTCCTTCTCTGTGAACCACAGAACTGAAAATATCTACTCACTATTCTTTTTTTTTTTTCTGTAAATAACACTATTGAAACGCATTGCTCCATGATATTAACGGTATGACTCCAAAAGCAAGGCCAGAGTCTTACCCAGCAAATGCAAAGCAACTGCTAGAAACTGGGTTTTAAGAGGCTGTGGCTCCCAACACCATGAGAAATAGAGCATCATCAACACCCCAAAAAGAGTTACTCTGTGCATCAGCATCACGTGTCATCCTGCGTGTTCCCGCAGCCAAAACCAGGGAAAAATTCCCGTTTGCATTCTGTCGTTCTTTGCATCCTCCCCAGAGGGTGGGGTGGGCTTTGTTACTTTTAAACAGGACGCTGCTATCACCACACTGTTTGACAAATTTGGTTTTTAAGAACTCTGAAGTGCCTGTGGATACTTTTTAACTTCAGGCACTGGAAGACTTCATTTATAACCCGATACCTTATTACTTGACTTTCCTAAACTCTCTTTTCCTTTTGTTGTTTCAATTTATCTTATATCACCGCTCAAGCTAGACAATGATAAAAAATAAAGGTGTTTTCTTTTGTCATGTAGAAAATGTGATTCATTTGTTGTCTTTAACAGGCCTTCAGAACACCAGACATATGTTCAATGTTTGGCAGCAATAAGAAAACCCAAAATACAACAACAGCAGCTAAACAAATATATATATTTGTAAGGATTATAAATCAGTGCAAGTTATTCTGGCACTACTTTATATAAGACATTAGTGGGAGTATATTTGAAATACTGTGTGCAATTCTGGCCACTATATTACAGGCAGGACATTGTGGAGATTGAAAAGGTGCAGCGGAGGGCAACCAAAATGATTCAGGATTTGGGAGATGTGAATGATGAAGACAAATTAGCTGGATTCAGGCTGTGTTACTTGGTTCTGCAGGATGTCAGGGGGGGTCCTGCCCGGACACCCCTCCGAGGATGCTTCGCCTGCCCCGGCAGCCCCCCAGGACAGTGGGGAAGGGGAGCTTCTCGCACGGCTACAGCTCAACGAGAAATAAGTGGACTCTCAGCTACAAGTTGCGGGAGTAGTAAATAATTCAGAAGCACGAAAAAACTGACAGGGAGGAAATTATCCATCCATTCATGTACTGAATTTAAGATTAGAGGAGCTAAAAAACGCCGCACATAAAGTAGTGCTAAAAGCAAAATATTGCCTCTCAGTAAGGAAAGCGTATTTTTTCGAACTTTTTTCTTAAGACGGGGAAAATGAAGGCTCCTTTTTGCACCTGCAAAAAAAATTACTTCTGCTGCAGAAAGAAAATAAAAAAAAAAAAAAAGTGAAATTAAGTTGTGTACAAGAGCGGAGGGGGATGCGAAGGAGAAACGGTAAATTCTGTTCATTGCAAGACACGCTGGTGACCTGGTGGGGATTGGTACAGCTGCGCCATCAAGGCATCATGCCAGGGCTACCTGGGAGAGCCAGCAAAGAAAACTTCTCCTGGAGAGCAAAATAGCCAAAAGCAATCCCTTCTTCTTGACTAACTGAAGAAAAAAGCAGTAATTTCCAGAATTAGATGCACTCTATGTGTTATTTCCTGTCCTGTTCTGGAGCTTGGGTCGATGTCTGAGCAACAAGGAGAACACAGTTCAAGAGTAGTTGTGGACATCAGAAGTGCTCAATTAAAACGGAGAAGGAAGAGGAAATGCTAACACAGAAATCTCTGTGGGTTTTCTTATTTAAAAGAGCAAAAGTTCCCACACTTTGTCCTAAGTAAAGTACATTCGCACCATCCACTCAGGCATAAGGGTCTGAGGAAGGAAAAGCTTTAGGAGAGGTGGCAGGTGGATGGAGTTCTTCTAAAATATCTGCGTTCCATTTTTATTTTGCCCCAAAAATTAAGGCATGGAAAATATGCATGGATATTTGTTCTGCCATGAAGTCTCAGTCTGAAAAAGCACTCAAGGCTCGCCCTAATTAATTTATATGCCACGCGTTGCTGTTTCCAACACTTGACATACTACAAAGTGTTTCAATCTACCCTACACGGGGCAATCTCGGCATCTTACTCGTGGAGTCATATATTGCTAAGGCTAAATCAATCCCATGACTGATGTTCAGCCGAGGCTTACAACATTTAAATATAATATCTGACTTCTGAGGGCATAAGTATTCCACGTCTCCCGCCTGTGCACTATTCAAAATGCAGAAAACAGAGATCCGTGTGTCGGGAAATGGGAGGCAGGAGCTTGAGAAAAAGAAAACGACTTCAAGGAGACGGGAGTGTGACCTCAGTGTTGGCCAGTTCAGGTAATTTTCACCCTCTGGCAGGACTGCGCCATGTCAGAGGCCAAATTACAACCCATCTGGTCAGTGAGACTTGAAGCTCAGGAGATTTGGTGAGGAAGAGAAAGCTACAAGAGCTCTATATATCTGTCAAGGGCTAAATTACGTTATGGATGAGAATAGACTTCAGTTTGGGACAGTTCAAAGATCTTTAAGTGAAATTTTCCTACCTAGGCAACACCTGCTCAGCTCCAATTCTTTGGAGAAAACTAGAGCTAAAACTCTGAAGGCAAACAAATCCCATTTTTGAATACCAATTTATTTCCTACTATTTTTTTTTTCCGCGTGAGACAAGCCAAATCTGTCATCCCAGCCAAGATCACTTAAGAACTTTGAATGTAAGAGATCATTTATTTTCTTTAAGGGGAATTTTTCAGGAAGATGTATAAGGAATATTCATACCACCAGTAACAGAGCTAATACCTTAATGCGCAGCCAGAAGGCAGCACGACTCGGCCCAGAAATTCCTAAAGTATTTACTAGACCCCAGGGATGGGTGATCCTACAGGGATGAAAACGTTTCCTTCTCAAAACCTGAACCATTCTTAGCAAGAAGCTCCATGGGATTTTTTTTTCTCCAAGATCTTTCATCCTAAACCTCAGGTTCCTCTACACCAGTAAGACAAGGAAACAGTCTATGATATAGTAAATGGCCACTCAAGAGACTTTCTAGCCTAGCTGGAAGCCATTTAGGAGAAATGTCATGCAAAACATGGGACCCTGGTCCATCAGAGCCCTGGGGAAATGATCTGGCAGTAAAGTTGACCTCAGAGTGTTTGCTCCTCCCCAGATTCCTGCTTTGCCTTAGGAGAAACCCTGTCCCAGACACAACTTCTAAGCTGTAGGAGGGATCAAAACAGTTGTGGTGAGAAAAAATTTACTTGGGTCTCTCCAAAACCTTTCATTGCATCACGGCTAAACGCAACGTGCGTCTGCCAGGATTGTGTTCCTGCGATGCATTAAGTAAATTGGGGAAGTATAAAAGACACTACAGGCACCTGACCCACGGGCTAGCCCAGCCTTTCCCAACTGTGTTTCCAAACTGTGTTTCCAAATTGTGCTTTCAAAGGAAGCTCCTTTGACTTTGGTTTCCCTCTTCCAGACCTACCAGCAGCGTGACTGTGTGTGCCATGAGTGAGACCCTTGAACAGTTTAAACAAACCTTGCACAATGTAAAAGTAAATCAGTAATCTCATGCGATATTTAAAAGCTAAACCATATTTAGGTAATGCTGTTTAACTCGTGTAATATGCCAAATATATTTGAAGAGTATATTTATACTGTAACTCCATTGATTTCCACAACAGGGATGAATTAGGCTTGCCTCTCTTAAGCAAATAAAATAAACATTGTACTCAATCTTTAACTTTCAAGCTAAGTATGTTCCAGCTCAAACATTCCTGTTGCCTGAGCAGCCTAATAGATTTATTCTCTGATGTCATTTTTCTCGTGTCATTTTGGAATTTGATTGCGGCATATTTAAAATGTTGGTTGCAATCATAACAAAGTGCAGCATTTAAAATGCATTCAACACACACATTGTCCTTGTGGAGAATGGTTATTTGTCTCTGTCCTCTGAGGAAGAACATGGTATGATGAGCAAAACCTGGCGTAATAAAGAAGAATGATGTGTAAAACCCCACAGAAAGAATGGCTCTTTATTTCTTAAATTAAATATGCTTGGGTGTGTTAAATATCTTATCTGATACAGTTCGAACAAAACTGTTAGACAAATAGAGGCATGCTTGCTATTCCATCCAACAAACTGTACAAATACAGAAAAACCTTCATATGAATAATTGATAAAGGATTAAAACTGTTAAAAGCATATATTTTCCATGCACCGAGGGTACTTGTCTAATAGGTTTCCACTGCAATAAACAAAGTACATCTCCTGCTTCGTAATTTCGGGATAGTTTTCAAATATTAAGCCGACATGTTTTATTGTCTGCTCTTATTTGCAATAGGGTGATCATCATGAGGGGATCCAGGTTTGTTCTACTAGGAGTAAAAACTGAGAGGGAAATAACTCCGTGTTGAAGGAGCGTTGAAACACTGCAAATAAGCTGTCGCAGCAAGTCAGCCACGTCCACTTGAACGCAGATTTTTGATAAGTCAACAAAGTTTTACGTTTTGTCCTCAAACATTCATAAGACACTACTGTGCTGGTCAAGTTTGATAAGAATGAAAACAACTTTGCGAAGAAAATCTACAGTTAAGGCAATGTGGTCAGCAGCTATCGTAGCGCAGCGATTACTGACGCATTAGAACCAAAGACAATGAAAACCCTTTCACAACCTCAGGTCAGGATGAAATCCTGCTTCCCTTCATCACTTAAGTTCCAATCTGACTGCATTCATGGGATTTAGTCACTATAGCTGTTCACCGCCTTATTTTAAATCAGCTAATGCCAGAATGTTGTTCTTTACACTTCAGGGGCACCAATACTCATAGTCACCTACTCTGCTGCTCGCTGGCTTCCCAGTGCCACCAGTGGCAATCCTGCAGAGGGTGTGGCTGTCCCCAGCCTTTGGGCAAGCACAACACTTCTGCCTGAAGCTGGAAGCAATTATCGAAAGAACACTGAGTGCTCTTCCACTGCAGAAAATTCCTCTTTGTATCTTCACTTCCTAATCGAAATCATACGTAGGAAATGCTCCACCAGCCACACAGTCCATTGGACTTTATTCCACTATATCCAGAATTACTGTCTTCATGCACAGTATTGCTCACTTTTATCCTTTGCCTACCAAAACAGAAGTGCTTGCATTAATCACATAAGGCAAAAATAGTTATTTCACCATAACACATCTGGAGACGGCTTTAGAGCAGCAGTTCTGTCCTCAGAAGAAAATCTTGGAGTTCTTGCTATTATTAGCGACATATTCCTTTGAATTTTATACCGGTAGCTCACAGCAAAGAAGGGTCACACGGCGCTGGTGTGTCTTATTCAGTGGGTGCTGACAGTTAAGTGTGAATTTGGGTGAATTGACAACGAGAGGAGAACCAGGGGTCACAACTGGGCAATCATTTCACTGAGCAGCCCTTCAACTGTCACGCTGCTCAAGCAGCCCATGGGGTCACCATCGCTACAGACCGTGTCCAGGATCCTGCTTCATCTAAGATCACCTTAGCCATCAAATAAGCACTGAGCACCCAGACAGAGTCGGCAAAGATGGTACCAGCAGATTTGTTCCAAGAGCCCACAGAAACTAAAACTTTTTCCCAGGCTGCCATCAGTTTCTTAAAAAAAAAAGAAGAATTCAGACCAGCAAGAAAATCACATAGCTTACGCTTTTAAGGAAAACTCTGCCTTGATTTGAAGCACGCGGAGAAAATAATTCACCATATAATAATTTGATTGCTCATGGCTACAAAAATGGGTTCGTGAAAATTTTCAGGGACTTTTGGGCTAGTGAACCCCTGAAGAACAGGCAGGGAAGTATATCCTGCAACTGGGAGGAGCTGGGCACTGGCAGAATGCTACGACAAGCACGAGGGCGCTGGGATAAGGAATCCCTGCTCTTGGTCCCTGGAGACTGTGAACTGGGAAGCCGCAGCAAGTGCACTCCAACCTATTTTAACCTCAATGACAAAGTACATGAGTGAAAGAGTGCATAAAGCCCAGAGTAAAAGGGTAGAGAGCAGGATACTGGCAATTCTGCAAAGCATCAGGAGTGAGCGTGCTGCTTTGCTAAGTCCTTCCTTCTTCTTATCCAGAGCAAGGGAGGTTCCACCACTTCAGCCACACAGGAGCTCCTCATCTGCTGGAAGATCCTCTAGATTTGGGGCATGGATCAAGAGCGCAGTGTCTCTTTAAAAATCCCCACTTGTCTTCCTTCCTCAAATGAAATAATAACACGGGAGCCTTCAACTACGAGTCTGTTTGTTGTGCACGAGTCATCCAGCCCTCCTAGAAGAGAGCTAATTTTTTTTAGCATCCTTTGCTTTCAAAGCAACCAACTAAATGCAGAAAAGTGGGCCCTCCCCAAGGGACTGCCTCCTCCCTGTGATGCAGATCGCCTGCAGCTAACATGCAAGTAGGACAGAAACAGAACTTGAAAATACTCAACCCTACAGACAACTCCATGAAAGACAAAGAGAAATGGGTATTTGGCATGCAAAAACCGGCTCCTCACAACCACGGCACCGCGTCCGCGAGGGCTCCCCTGCCACGATTCGTTAGTGGCAACGGCAAATAATTTGTAAATATAACTACAAAGGGATATATGCAACGATATTAATATGTATGCGTCGGATCCGAATGACCTTAAGCGCTGTATATTCCAACTGCCACAGAAAAGTGAGGCAGTTTAACGCGTCGCAGCGCGGCGTTTTCTGCCGGGCTCCCCGCGAACCGCTCACGCACACGTAGGGGAGGCAGAGTCTCACAAAGCCCTGTTTGTCCATCCGCAGCACAACAGCTCATTTCCTCCTCAACATTAAATTACATAACCACTTGCTACAAGAAATGTTTTTGAAAAGACGGGGTGGGGGGAGAAAAAAAAAAAAAAAAGGAGAAAAAGAAAGAAAATAAAAAGCCCCGGGACAAAATATATGCAGAATTTGTTTTCCAATGAAGGTCTAATAGGGTTACCTCTTAAGTCTGGATATGTAAAAAATTGCCCTTTTCACAGCTGATAAAATACAAATTAATCCTTAGAGGATTTAATATGTGCCTATTTATTACTTTCAAGTATGAAAGTACTGCTGCAATTAATATAGCCTACACTAGTGTATGCGCTGGTCTGTAGTATTGTCTTTGAAACAAGAAATATATGCAAAGCTTTTATACGCGGATATGCAGAGAAACACACAGAAAATGAATACATTTCTCCTTAAAATCTGCAAGAGTAGGTGTGATGCAGTGGCTCTTCAAAGGCTGAGCAACCAGTGTGTCTCTGTTGTTCCACTGCTGCTGCTGGAGTCGACGTGAACTCCAAAGCTTTAAATTAAAGTGTCTTACGGGTATGAGATAATGTTATTTGTTTACAGCCGCAACTTAGCTTTATTCTGAGAAATGCAAACACTTTAAAAATTAAAGAAACACTTTTCTCTCTCTTCACAGATTAATGTTTATTTAACCTCTTTTTTTGTTTGGTTTACATTTTTTTTTTTTTTTTGCAAAGTACTGTTTCACTTACTTGCTTGTGTTTCCAAAATTAACTCTTGGAATGCCAGCTCCAAATTCCCAGGCAAGAGAAAGTGCCTGTCTTCAGTGAGCAGAGAGTTGTCATTTTAGAAATTTCTGACTCTACCTGCAGAAAAAAATATTCTTTACTTGCCTACTCCTATGCACATATATTTATTCTTTCCATCTGCTTAGCATATATTGGCCAGGTGACAAGTTTCTCGTACTTCGCACACCTTAAACATCTGCTGACTTTGAAGTTGAAATGAAAGCGATTCGTATCCTGTTTTTTAAAGCATTATTCAAAAATCGCTATTGTTCATGTAGAGAAATGTGTGCCTCATATATAAAAATACATGTGTGTGTCTGTGTACATCTATGCATTCAAATAATAATAATAACCTCCAGGTTACTCGTTTATTTGCTGTGGCTTCAAAAATTTTTTGATGGAAACAGAGAAATGAGAATGATTCCATTTTTATCCTCCAGTAATGAATCCCTCAAATTACCATAAGCCTTGTTCTTTAAGTTCAGGGTAAATGAGTTAGATTTTATTCATATTTTTTTGCAGGGTCGAATAGCTGTTTGATAGCCTCCCTTTGTTTATTCGTCGCCAAAGTCTATATAATTTCCCACGCGGTCGACCACTTATTTGCAATCTCTTCCAGAAGTATTTATTTAGGGTAAGAGACCACCTCAGCGGGAGTGGAGGAGAAGCAGCGTTTCTGCATCGCGCTGCCTCTTCCGTCCCATCTCAGCCCATGGAGCTCTTTTGACAGACAGCACGGAAAAAAAATCTGCATAAGGAAAAGTAACTGACAGCTGGGGTCAGACTCTCTCTGTTTAATGACACTGCCAGTTACACATTTTGAATTGTTTAAATATGAGTCTACAGCTTCAACGATCATCATCTCACTGGTTCCACTTTTCATACCCAACAGCCAGGAAAGTGACACGTAATTACACACTTACTGATGGTATCGCCGGGGCCGATAATTAAAACTGCCACGGGAGGATTGCTATTGCTAGTCTACAGCTGGGATGTTGTCAAGAGGTAGAAACTCCAGCAGCTTTTAACACTATCTTCTTACAGGTGGACCACGGGCGCCGGCGGTGAAGTAATAGAAAGGCCTCAGCACATCATTCACAATGTCTCGCACAAATGAAGAAAATCTATTAACAATCCAATAAGTGAAATACAAACACGCTGACCCAAGGGTTAAACTGTCTGGGTGGACGCACCACTCGCCGCCACTCCACATTGTTCATTTTTTTTTTTTTTTCCCCCATTTGGATGTGTTTGCAGAAAAAAAAAAATTCAAAACGAAACAGCAAAAAAAAACCCCATGTTAGGAATGTTTTGTCACCTTTGGTAGCCCAAAGGGATGCTGGGTGGGCAGCTCCAGCAGCGCTGCATAGAAACAAGCCTTGTTTACTTCCGATGAGCTCATTGCTTCTCGATGACTAACTCAAACTCAGGGACAAGGAACGGACAAGCTGCCAAAGATAAACATTTGAGAAAACACAGAAAAGGTCTCATTTTGCACAGTAGGTTCAGTTAAATAACGAGCGCGGGGGGCGTTGCTCCAGAGAGTCACATCCTGCTTTGGCACGGACAAAACAGAGGAGTGCCCAACCAACAATAAAAATAATGGAGAAACGGGCACAGCAAAGGTAATGGAGCACTCAATGGACAACCTCGACATGGGCCACGTTTGTCATGGGTTTGACACTTGGCTATTGATAAACGATCCCGGGTCGTCTTCTTTTTCTCCTCTGATGCGGAGGAGGACCAAATGATGGGCAAATTAGTGTCCACGTAGTACTGAGTAGTTGCTTTATTTCAGACTCGCGCAACGCGCTTACCGAGCTTTTCTGAAATGATGTGGAAGAACAAACCCAGCTAACTACCTGACCTTGCAGCACAATGACCAACATCAAAGTTTTGTCACACGGGCCCCATCGCACGCAGCTACGGACAGTCAGGATTTGCTGTGACCTTGTCTTGGAGCCATTCTGGGTTGTGCCGAGGCTCGTTTTGGCACAGCAACTCCATGTTTTCAGGTTTCATCCCCAGTTGCTGAACTCAACCATCTCCAGGGCTTAGACTGGGCTGTGGCCAAGGCAGCCACAGGTCCAGGCTTCCCACTGAGACCCCTCCCTGCCTTCAGAGGAGATGTGTTCTGTCAGACACCATCCACTGGAAGCTCCTTCGTGCCCCCCCAGCCACAAAAGCTGTCCCAGCAAGCTGCACGTGGCCACGTGTCCCCTTCCTGACTGCCTGCATGAAACATCCCTGGCGCGTGTGGGAAGTAATGACAAGGACGCGTATCGCCAGGCAGCCTCTTCCAGCTTGGCCTTGGTGGATTTCGGGATGCACAGAAATCCTAGAAGAGGGAGGCAGAGAGGCAAAAGGATGAAAGCTTAAGTGCCAGAGGAGTCAGGCTGGTAAGAAGCCCTTTCTGCTGCATCCAAAATATATAACTTTCAGTTGTTACTTTGCCTTAAAACATGACATTAGAGTGAGCATCACAACCAACCAACCAATCATTGCCCTTGCATTTAAGTAACCTCTCTGGTATATTAGACAAATCAATATTTACTAAACCTGGTCCTTCTGCATATCAAGCAAGTTTAAAAGGATTATTTCTTCCAGGATTCCTTCTTCTCTCCATCCTTGCAACCATGCCTGGGCTGAAATGTTCCATACTCACCCTACAACATGTTGCATAACAAAAAAAAATTAAAAAGTCCTTTGCTTCTGCATTGCTGCTGAGTTGTCCTTAATGTCTTTTCTGACACATTATAAAATCTGAGGATTTAGGACATGTCTTGCACAAAAGTCTGAGTACACAGCTGGACAAAACAGGCATTTTGGTAGCAGCTGCTGAGGCAAGGGGGTGGAGAACACCCACCAGGAATCTCTCCTGAAGGTCTTCTCCTCCTCGTTGAGACATGCCAATCATGTCGCCTGCATTTCACTGATTCTGTTGACTCTTGCCATGTTCAAACATTTTGAAGACTGTTCCATTGCGTGTCTTTTCGCCAGTGAATTATCTAATTCTTAAATAAAGCATACAAATTTTCTAAGACTTTGGAAATTAAGATCTTAAGAAACTATTTAATTTCCCTGAGCTGATTTTTTTTTAAGCATTAGCTTTGTCTATTTAATTTTGGGACCTTACAAATATTTTTACTAAAACCTTCGCTGGGAATATTTAAGTTTCAGACCACTTCGGGTATTTTAGAAAATTAGATTAATAAAAAACTTCAAAGAATATATGTGCTGTAAAACATATTTAACTAGAAATTATGACAAAACTGAGCATAGAGTTCTCTGTGATTTGAATATTTGCCAGTGAACTAGTCACAGAAGTCAGGCTGTTATTAAGCAACTAATGTCAAGCACTGCAAAGTACTGAAATTCAATATGTATATTTTTGCTAGACTTTTTCCTTCCGGTTCTGAGTTTCATTTTCTCCTTTAAAGACCAGTAAACTACCATTAAAAATATTAAAAATATTTGAAGGAATAAACATTACCTTCCTTCATTGAAGGCTCATATCTAAGACAAACCAAAATATTATTATAAATAATATCTATTAAAGATTTTTCAATGACACAAACAAGGCAATACCCCAACATAATGAGCCAAGCCACTCTGCAACACTTTTGCTAACTTAATAAAAGCAGGGGGCAGTTTTCTGATACAAAAGGGGTTTTTTTTGTTTTTAACTTTCACTCAACAGGTTAAAACCACTGTCTCTGAATTTGATAACCAGGCTGTGTTGGCTATGGGTGAATGTTGTTCTGCAGGATAAATGCTGTTCTGCAGGATAAATGAGGCAGATTTGCCACTTTACAAGGAGTTTGAGATGCCTGGATGCATTCACAAAGGTAGGTAACATGTAAACCTGCGCAGTGTTGGAAGAGAAAAGGTCAGTGTGGATCCAGGACAAACCCAGGTATCACTAAGACTCACATAGTCCCACCAAGTGCTTCAGCATCCTCATCTGGTCCATATGAAACCATCAAGCCTTGTTTTCACTAAAAACCAGTGCAAAACCACCATTAACTTTAAAAGGACAATTTGATATCCATAAGTGCCAGGCTGCCTGCACTGCATATGGAAAAATATCATCCGCTGGTACCCTTCCTGGCCAGAAAAGTCAGAGAATAAAGAGGTGGTTGCTCTGGCTGGCACCATTAGCACTTCTGGAAGAGGCAAAACCGAGCATCATCGCTCCTCTCCTTCATCACTGCCTTTTCACAGCACCTCATCTAAAAAAATAATATTGAGAAAACAGCTCAGATTGAGCTTTTCCAAACTCAAACATGCCTAATTCACACTCAAATGAAGGATGGTGATGGTGAGCCCTTTGGTTGAAAGCAGTGTGACATGGTACCCAGCGGGTGCATGGGAAGCTGGAGAGCCAGCATCACGCAGACATGTCCTCGGACAGGCACAGACACTCTCCCAGCCCTGGAGCAGCTATGAAAAAGTCTGGAAAGAGCCTGAATCAGTGCAGGAAGAGAAGGGAGAGGGTTGAGGGAGGTGAAGAAAGGGGAAAATTATGATTAGTTATGAGTAGGGTCGTGATAATTAATGACAAACTCTGTAGGGTTCAACAAGCTTGAAAAACATCACCTGGGTTTTAATTGGAAGTTTTAAGTTAGCTAAGCAAAACTGGTGTTTTACATTAGTCTTGACCAGTGAAATTTGAGGAGTGATGAAAATACAATTGTCGGAAATGAAGTAGAGCAGAGACTGAGGAAAAAAATCAGCTTGGAGTGATGAGAAAGACATAGAAAGGAAACAGTGTGCCAGGGAGGGCATCTCCTTCCAACCACAGATGAGAAAAAAATTACGTATCAGATTAATCTCTCAACACACACTAGGTCAGCAGAAGAACTGAGGACAGGCAGCATTTAGCTCCCTGTTCTGGGGGAATGTTTTATCTGAGTAAAGTCACCCAAAACTTGCTTTTGACCTCTGTAACTGTGGCAGGACGCTCTCAGCAGCAGCACATCCCATGTTCCACCCCAGAGGACCAAGCGCTCCCAGGACACTGCACACAGCTCACCTACCCCCTAATGGCATCAGGAAGGAGGCTACTCGATACGAACGTACGCACACATGGAGTGCAAAAGCCAGGGCATCACCAGATGCAAACCACCACCGCACTGTTGGATAGTGCTTGCTTGGAGCAGTGCCAGTTTCCAGGTCCTAATGATCTCTAAACATAACGAGTGTTTTATTCTTGGGTCCTGAACCACACAAACCCAATAACAGTCTCCATAATTTCTGTGTGAAATAGGTACGCAGTAGAGAAAATCCTTTTTTTTTTTCTTCCAGTCGGGTTTATTTAGCCACTGAAAGTACCGGGATGGGGAGCATAGCAGGACCAGAGCCAGGATCATAAGCAGTTGCTGAGAGAACTTCCACCCATGCCTCTGCCAACACATCTTCATCTCAGCTGGCAATGTCCAGTGCTGCACCCCAACCTCGGACCATTTCTGAGCAGACTTGGCAGTCGTGCCCACCTGCACAGCAGCTTTTGTGACAGAAAGGCAAGGACGCTAAAATGAAGTTGCCCAAATTCAATTTTCACTTGCGAATTGAGCCTCGGCTTGCACCCGGCTCTGCAGAGGTGAAAGGCTAAGGCAGTGTCCCACCGTGCCACCGAGGCTCTGCCACCACTGGGTAATGATGGTTCGCAATGCTGGAAGGGAGCTGAGGGAAGAGATTCAGGGCCAAGAGGAGGCAGGATGCCAGCCTGATGGGATGCCAGACTGACGGGGAACTCAGTTCTTCGCACCAGCAGACCCAGCAGTGTTAACAGCCCCTCTCGCTTACCCCTCGCAGCAAAAATCGCAGCTCTCAGGCTACCCAGAGAGTTCATGGAGAATTTTCCCTGGCAGAATTCATGCCTACGTTTTGTGGCTGCAGACACCTGTCCAAGAGCAGCCACGGGCATCACAGTTATAGTAACACAAGCCCTCCTGTACCCTCCTAAATATGTTGATCTTGATGCAAGTCGAAGGCTGTTTAATAGGTGCCTCAAGGATTAGCAGGCACCTGTGTGTTTATGAAGCTTTATTTCTGAACCTGTGCAAGTGGAAGCCAGGTGCTTAAAACTCAGCATATTTTCTGCTTTCTTAATATAACAGTTATTCTCCAGCTTGTCCACGGAGCTCAGTGGATGAGCAGTAATAAATACACGCTCACCCTTCAGTCCATAAATATAGGCTTCTTTCCAATCCCTGGCTTAGAACTGTACCTCAAAAAGAGCAGGTAATTTTGCTTTACTGTCATCTGTATCATAGCCACGATGTGTCAAACATTGCAGAAGTATGAGAGGATATTTTATTAGCTGATAAGCTGGACTGGTATTCACTGAGGAAGAAGATTATCAAACAAATTACACTGAGAACCAATAAAAGGGGAAAGGTTAATGATTTCCGTAAGCCACCAAATTCACCCGCCCCTGTAGTTTACTAAGAAAATTAGGGTTTCTTCATGCTGAGCTTATGGGAACACTTCACCCACATTTCAGCCCTTCTTTCCTCAGAGATCTTCGGCATCGCTGCTTTCTTGCTTCAGAATTTACATTAAGGACAATTATAAAACAAAAATATACCACCATTCAGGAAAATATACAACTTCTTATCAGAGGGATGTGGATGTTCTTCTTGCCAGTCTACAGACATGGAGATTAAATTTCAGAGAGAGATTTATTTTGTGCTATTGTCCTGTTATTCACCAGAGGATTGTGCAATGCAAGTAATCTGATCAGAATAATGCATAGGGACATATTTCAGAAAACCAATAATTGTGGTAACGTTGAGCTCTGCAAGGTGCCAAAATAAAGTCCAAAATCACTCTCACTCTTTTCCACAATTCCTTAATCATGGCATCATAATGTGCTGCTCTGTTGTCCATTAAAGCCACAAGCTTGAAGTAATCAATGCTGGACATTTGGAGATTTATTGTAATTTTAGATCTACAGCACTTTTGCAGGCTGAAAAGCAAAATTATATTTTATAGGTGTGCCATATCTTACATTTTACAGCTTTTACTTCTTTCAGCTGGCTCTGTGCGGGTTTCTGTTGCTGGCTCGAGGTTGTTTTTTTTCTTTTAACCTGAGTGCTGCAGGCTTTTTTACGATGTTAGGAAGCAGTTAAGGCAAACAACAGAAAAAATTACTAAAACTGACTGTATTTAAATTCTGTTTACTTCCTTAACCTTTTGACTTACCTATACAAAAAGTAATCTTTCCTAAACAAGTCCCAAACAAAATCATCGCTTATTTTACTCTCTTTAAACCCTTGTGGAATAAGCGGAAATTGTAACACGATCCTTTTGGCCGTTTTTTATTCGGCTCATATTTGCAATGATTTTATAACTGATGCTTGGTTTTCCTCTCCACATTATCACAATCAGTGCATCCTGGGATTAAAAACCATTTAGGGCCCAACTCTTAAGGAAACTCCCCACACAGCAGTATAATGAACGCTGTTCCTTTTTATTGTTGCCGAGTTTATTGGTATGCCAAAGATGCTGCGAAGCTCAATTCTCACTCTAAAAACAAAGGAGTGACCCACTTCCCATCATGGCTCCGGCACTGAGACAGCACACAAGGTTTCAAGGAAGGTGGCCCTGAGAGCCCTGAATGGCAAACGTGCAGCTAAAGTGAGGCTGGGACAGAAGATTCACGTGTCTCCAGACAAACACTCATGAGTTTTCCTTCATTTTGAGGAATGTGTTAGCACCCGTTATCAGAAAACGAACTCAGCATTCCCCAATTGGTATTTTTCAAGGGGTAGAGGGGCAAGGCAAGGAAGCAGCACCCTTAGGAACCCACCCTCACCCTGAATCGGGTCCCTCTGTTTCTGCTCCAGCCCAGATGCTGCAGATGTTGCCAGATGTGGAGTTTCAGCTCGCTACAGAGAAAACATCCAAGTTCAGTCCAAGTCACCAAGTCATCCAAGTCACTTCACTGTGCTCTAAACTTTAAGCGCATTATTAAAAAACTGCTAAAGGCTATTCTGGATAATAATTCACTGTATGAACGAACCAGGCATTTCTGAGAACTGGAGTCGCAAACAGGGCTCACACAAGTAGGGCAGTTGGCGTGTGATGCTCTGAAACGTGTGGTTATGGACATGCCAAGGCCAGCTCATCATGAAGCATGGCAAAGATCAATCCAATTTTGTAGCTAAACCTGTGTAAACATGCGGCCCCTTGCTTCTAACGGCACCTTTCAGCCAAGCGGAGCTCAAATCCATACGAATGAGGATTCCGTACCGACTCCTGAAATATTAGAATTCCTGTGAAATATAGCAGTGCTGGCACAGAAAATAAATACGTGAGTCCTTGTTAGGAAACAGAGTGCAGAAAATATATTTGATTAATGTATTTCAGGCGGGTGAGTTATTGCTTAGCCACGTTGAAATGTGACCAGACACTTTGAAACTGTCGCTGGATCCTGTTAGAGAGCACAAATGGTCACGTTTTACATTTCATGGGAAAGGCAGGCACTCCAACCACCAAAGTTACTGAGAAAATAAGTTACCCGCTGAACAACAAATGTCATTCCCTGAAGCAACTCCTATTTCTGTGGAAGACCCCACTTCTACAACCCACCTGGCAAAAGCGCTGCTTAGTTTTCATGGAGGGAAAAGACCTCAGCTCAAGTAACAGATCTCCCAAGCCAAAAGGAACAAGACTAGAAACTCTGTAATTGGATAATCTGCAAAGAAAAATTCCTAAGCAATCGCCTGCGCAAGCACCAGAATGCGAACGTTGCCTGTCAGAAGACAAGAATATCAGATAGAGCACGGCTCACAGCTGCTATTCACAGAATAGATGGAAAAGCATCCAAAAAAACAAAACCATGAGCTCCTTTGTGTTCTCAGATCGACCTGCAGGCTCTGTTGCAGGGAAGGGGAACGCGACCATTGATTTCAATGAGCTCAGGATCAAGACCATAATGCCTATAGCAGCCATACACATCAGTGTAAACCTATTTGTAACAGAACCTAAGGGCACATTTCATGTATGGTTGGGAGGAAAACCCACTCACAATGGAGGGCAGGAGCGTTCATGTAGAATTTATACTACAAAAGAAAAAGGAAAAACTTTCCTCTATGCCTCTATGTGAATTCATCAATTTAACTTACACTTAAATGGAAAATCGCTATACAGAGACCATAAAAACGTATTATGTTATCAATTGAATGGTTTACACTGCTGGCAAGCTCAGGGAAAACATACCTTTTCACTATCACCAGCCTGAGTGAACCACATTATGAAGGATCCCATATATATCTTTAACTTTTGTACATGGCAATTCTCTTCGCATGTGCTCTCCTTACCTTAAATCAAGTGAGTGATAAGAAGAAGGATGAGCACGGGTAGAGGAAGGAAGATGTAAAGAAAAAGAAAAGCTGAGAAGGAAAATAAAGAGAAAATAAAGTTAGGGATGAAGAAGAGACAGAAATGGAAAATAGAGCAAGAAAAGGGCAAGGTGCTTCTCCGAGTCCAGGATAACAAATGCATCTCAATAAAGGCAAGTTGCTCTAAAAGGAAAACAATTCACACATCTTCCCCTCTTAACGTATATTCTGGTACCACAATGCCAGGAGGCAGAAGGGCAAAAAGAGACCAGAAAACAGGGAAAAGAAGACGTGGTGCTGGGCAGTACCTTGGCTTAGCCACATATTTTCTGCGATCAGCCCAGCATTGATCAGCACTGAGAGACGATATTTTCCACCCTCCGACTGCCACAAGCAACCGATGATGGTGCTGGGGGGGTCTCCTTTGGACCAGAGCACAGAAAGCAGTAAAGGTGGCAGGAAGGGACAGTCAAGAGTTCTGTCATTCTGCTGCTTTTCCATTCATTTCTGGTGTCACACAGCGTGGATCCTTCAGAGACCAAAGCTGCGGCACGCCCATGGCTGTATCACCAAACCATGATTCCGACAGCAGCTTGTCCGCCCTCTGAGCTGCGGAGATATATGCACATAAACCATTTTACATGTACACACAAACATGTATATGTGTGTGTAGGAAGTGTGTTCTGCAAACTGAAGTTTCCCAAACTATTTTAGATTAATTTATATTTTTCCTAAAGCCAGCCTGCCACATCCCAAGCCACGATGGTGGGGCATGCTGATATGCAGCGTGGAAACAAGTCCTGCACGTTGCCTCACCGTGACGCATCCCCTTGCCCCAGCTTGGCCAGCAGGAACAGTCACTGTCAGGATGTCACATGGACTCACACTCCTGTCAAAGCCCCTCCTAATTAGCAGAAGTGACGGTGATGTGCAGGATCCCAGCGATGGCAGTGCAAAGGAGACTTTCCCCAACCCCATCCTCTCCCCATCACGAGTCAGCCGGGTCTGGGCTCTCCAGAGTGTCAGGTTTCAGTCTGCTCTCAAAACTTTTATAGCATAAAAGTGCAAAGGGAGTAATGAAAGTCTCACCCTTCAGGCTGCACTCCTGGGCGGGAGAGCAGGCACGGGGTTGCTGAGAAGGGCACGGGGCTGCTGAGGTGGTTTTCTCCAAGTGACCATCCCTTGTGGTCTCCCTCCCTCTCCCTTCCTCTCTCATTAGCCTGTAAAAATCCACTAATGCAACGGACAAACATTCCTCCCAACCCAGGCACAGGAAGAAAAAGAAAATTAAACGTGGGAGACTTGGAAAGTATGGCTGTTTTTGTTTTAAATTCTTTGTGGAAAGTTTGATGGTCTTTGTTCATGAACGATCCAAAAATTATTTTACTTTTTATTTCTCTCCTTTCTTCCCTTCCTCCACAGTGGCTATTAAGCAACTCTATCAAAGGGATTACTGATGTTAATCAGAACCACACAGCCACATTAGTCAGAAGTTTCTGTAGGAACTGTCCTAAAGAATATAAATTAATCCTGGAGATTGTTCTGGACTGCTGACTGCAGTGTTGGTGACTTCGTGTTAAGAAAACAGCATTGAGCAAATCCCAGGGGCTCACAGAATGATGACAGGAACGATCAAAGGAGGGCTGGAAATCTATTTATTAATGAAATATAAAGAGATTGGTAGACAACAATTATACCTTAGAAGAAAGCCCATAAGAGAAGATGTGATGCAGTATAAAAAATACTGATCAGCACAGATGAGCCAGATCAAGAGCTTCTGACTCAAAGCACACAATCAATTAAATGCTCACAAATTCAAAGGAGATGAAAAGAAGTTTTGTGTTGCCCAACCTGAAGCTCAGGCAAAAGAACGTCACCGGGACCGACATGGCAGCAATATTCAAGTGAGGACATCTACGCATCACAGAGGAGCAGAATCACTAATTACAGACTAGAAGGGGCATTATGCATCAATCTTCTGGCTGTAAGTCCATCTCCGACACTGTGAACACCGGAATAAGATTTAAAGAAAACGTAATTCCCAAAATCCGTTACTTCCTATGTCAGTGGTGGCCATGGTAGGACACAGAGCATCGAACCAGGTGAGCAAGGCAGGTCTGATCTGGGAGACACATTTACTGCGTGATCACATCTCTGCATTTTATGAAACCCTTGCTGTCCAACAACAACTTGCCAAAATCACATTGAAAAAAAGAAAAACAAACCACATTAATCATGCCTAAAGCCTGCTCTTATAATTCTGACCGACCTGATCCCTTCGACCCCAAAAATCATGCTGGTGGTAAAACTAGGCGGTAGCATTGGAAGCTGGCGTGCATTGGGTTTTATTTAAGAAGAAGAGCCACATAAAAATGTTGTTAAAATAAACTTTGGTAGACAGAGACCCGGTGTAAACCAAGTGAAAACTCTGAGTGGATTTTTACTACAGACCCATAAACCTCTGAAAATAAAAGTTTGTGGTGGAAATCGAGAGAGATATCTATCACAGGGTGCTCCCATGGTTTGCAGATACCGACTCCCCCCTGCACACTTCACCTTCTTTTCCAAAGCTGAGCCTACAAATGACACTCCTGAAACTTCGTGGCTGCCTCCTCTATCGCAAAATTATTTCAGCGCTGGCACCCTTCCAGTCTCAGGCCACAGCTGGCAAGGCAATTCCTTTCCTCCACTTCTTTTTTTCACATCCCTCAGGAAAACTTCATGGAAAAGACGCGGCTTTTGTTGATTGTAGTACATCAAGATCCCAAAATTGCTACTAATTGTAACATTTGTAATTATTTCTAGCTTTTAATTTTTATAATGACTCTTCATGTTTCTGTTGACCAGAGGGAAATTTTAATCCCAAACGTGCCCAAGTGTCAAAATTGCCATTACACTTTGGGAGAAAAAAGGCTTTTAAGAAGCCGTAAAGTTTACTTATTGAAAATTAGAAATGAATATTTATTGTCAGATTTCCATCGGAGATTCAAACCTTTTATTTAACACTGGCTGGAAGTGTAAATTATTCAAATGTTTACATTTGACTGCTGCTGTACCCTAATGATTCCATTTTCTGCAGTGTATTAGAGGCAAGATAATGAAAAGCTTCATCAGAGAGTTAAACAAACATCGAGCTACAACTTCTCGCGGTGATGGAAGAGGTTCTCTGGCGCGGTCAATTAGGACAGAAGGCAGGAGGGTGAAGTGAGGGTCTCCAGCCACAGCCCTCTGCTCTACCACGGTGCCAACCCACATGGGCAGAACAATAATATCCCCAATTCCTTTTTCTGTATCATCAGGATGACCAGATGTTTGTCAAAAAGTAGATTTTTTTTTTCCACTGTCCAGATGCAAGTGTATTTAATATCTGCGTAGGCTTCGGCTTGGCCAGTAAAGGGGTTATGCAGCTATGAAGGCATGCTTTGAGCTTGATTGTTTGGGGATGTGGGGTTTTTTTTAAGGAGATGAAGGAGCTGAATAGAGAAATCAGTTAACTCTGGAAATTGTTAGTGCCAGCTTCTGGGTTTTTTTTTTTTTATTTTACTCTAAGAAATAACAGAACAGATATGCCTACTGCTTCTCTAGGAGGCCTCTGTCTCTATCTAGTTTGTCCTCAACTTTTGATAAGAAAAGAGCTTTCACTGCCTGAGAAACTCCAACTCAAAAATCCCCTTGCACCAGCCAACAGGGGAGGAACAACGGCAGCAACAAACCCCAGGGCAGGCTGGGGGTCACCGCGTCCCCTGTGCCAGCGTCGGGCACTGCTGCTGACCCATCCCCACCCGGGGACACAAGGAAATGTCCCAATCTCAGCACGACCCAGAGACGAGGACTTGGTCTGGGCTGGCACATGGGAAATATTTTTTGCCTTAACTGGGGTTTTTCTGGACTTCAGCCGCTGTATTAGGTGGTTATTTTTTTTTCCCCTCTCCAGGGTTTTCATGGGATATCCTGTTCGTGCACCCAGAGCCTAGTACACAGGTGACCCCAGTTTCTCATGTTTAAAGAAAAAACAAAAGTCACACACACGCAAGGAGAAAAACGTTTTTTTAAACTGTTAAGACAATTTTTTCTACCTCATAAAGGACCAAAAAGAGGCAAAAGCCCAATTTTCCCACCATTACAACCTCAATTCCAGCCCTCACCTGTGTCACTTCTGTTACGCACAGTCCAAAGCATTGCAGCTGCCCTTGTATTTTTTGCCAGTATAATTTTTTAAATACACAAATATTATACTCCAGGGCATGTTTTCCTGGGCCAACAATACATGCCTCACTTTTATTGTGAGGCACAAGCCCTTCGGTTTCATGTCTTTTGACCTCCCAAGAAATGTATTAATGACCCTATAAAGCTCTCTCTGGCACGTATTCATATTAATACAATATACTTCTTTGTTTTTATATTACATAGTAAAAGGAGGAAGGGAGGGGAAAAAAAAAAAAAAAAAGACAGTTGTTTCAATATCCTTCCACTAAAAAACATAGTTCAGAGGGGGAAAAGAACACAACAGTGATCTGAAGAGGGATAGCTGACCTTATTTAAGCTATGTTTTAGCCTGGCTTATTTCTATTCCTACTTATTTCTCCATTAAATCCAGGTATGACTCTACTCCAGTAAAAAAGTTCACAGCAACTGCCTCCTGCCCCTTCTGCAAGCAGCATCCTTGGGGCAACCTCAGAGAAGGGGCCGGGAGATTATTTGGAATTAAACCCCTCTCCCTTCTTCCCTCCACCTCGCTCGTGCTCCCAGGCTCAATGCTCGACAAGTTGCTTGAAAGCTGGAGCTCCTGAGCAGCCAAACATCTCTGCAGGCTTGGGGTGGAGGAAAATAAAAGATCTGAGCACAAGCTCAGCCCTTGGGCCCCCCCGGTGAGTACATATTTTTGTGCCTTTAAAAAAAATAAACAAGTGGGAAAAACAACAAAAAATGACGGGGAAATAACTTCTGCCACCGTTTCCTCTAATTATTTTTTATTCTAAAACAATTAAAGTGAATTTGCTAGAGGCTTAGTTCAATACTTGGGCAACTCCTTGGTCCCAGTGAGCACACTGGGACCAAGTTTTGCCACAACTGGTTTATTTATAACTGGCTTATAGCTCTGCCCACGTAAGCAAACAACACTAGAGCGAAACAGTTTTCCAGACATGGGGGTAGTATCCCCATAGCACAGTATAGAGTATCTATGGGTGTTTTCTAGCGCTCCAATTTCGCTTTTTGATGTAGTGACTATATTAAAATCCCTATCAAAAACTCGTATCTAATACTGCCATGCCATTATCAGGCTCTCATTTGCACAGCCGACATAAATATATATCATTTCCCCTTACAGATGGCAAAATGGGCTCAGCTAGGAAAAACAGTGTGCAATCATTTACTGATAAGCACAGAATATCCTTTAACCAACCTTTAAATTAAACCAAATACTCGATAGAATCAAATATCAAACCAAATCAAATCAAATATCAAATATAAACCTCACCATGAGTACACCAAAGGCTGTCCCTGACTTCTGAAGTAGCCCACAGTGCTCCAAAACCTCAAAACAACCAGAGCAATTATTTTTTTACCACTTGTGAGACGAATCAAGTGAACCCTAATTTCAGCTACAGTGTCCTCAGCTATGCTGTGCACACGGGAAAGGAGGGCAAACCTGGCCTTACTCCTACACAAGGCTGGGATTTTTCCCTACTGCTTTGAAGGGAAAAACACCACAGTTCATAAAGTGTGTCCTTCTTGTTAACACAGAAATACTTTTCTCCTAACACTTCCCAAAAAACCACTCCAAAAGTTAATAAAAGCAGGTTAGCCAACAGCTCTTTCAAAAGGAAGCCTCCAAGCTGATGCTCAAATTTTGATAAAGTGGAGAAAGTGTCTCTAGAAAAATAATAGAAAACACGCTACAAAACCCATGTATGTGTCAGGGGCAGGGCATTCGCCAGTACTTTAAATTTCCTAGCAGCATCTTAGCTTTTGTTTGTCTTCGATATTTAAGGCAGAATAGATGGAAATATTCATAATTAATAATGACTAAACCAAAAGTTTCTTCTTTTTATTAATTTTTAAATTTAGAAAAATATTAAAAAACATGAAGCTGAAGTTATTTGGCAAGCTCTTTGCAATGCACATAAATAAATCTCTTTCAGCAAGTCTCCAAGGGTTTTAGGCAAAACTTTGTGAATGCCAAGGAGGAAATCTAAAAACAATTTCTGTCTTGTTTGTTGAGCCAAAAAAGTGGTCATCGTGTCCAAAGTACAATTTGAAATATTATTTTCTGTACTAAAGAATGAAGTGATGCATGTTTTCAGATCAGGGCTGTCTAAGGAGCTTTCCAGTGTCACAAAAAATTTAACTCTTAACACTGGCCTCCCTTTAGCGTTTTTATTGTAGTTCTTGGGAGGGAGCAACAAACCGCAAGGCAGACAGGGTTTGTTTCTTTGGTTTTGGTGAGCAAAATATTTTGTCAGACCTGTTTCAGCCATTTTTAATATAGGTTAACACATGAAAAGGCATCAGTGGTCTAGAGCCGATTGACCAGTAGCCTGATTTACATTAACTTGTCCATAGAGCACATGTACCTCGCTCCACCTGGATCCTACCCAAACCTTTAAATTGCCTTCTCCAGCATGAGTGAGTCAAACTCCAGGGCAAGCTGGGAAAGCAGTTAGAAAATGGCTCTGTGCTGAAGATCCCACAGTGCATTTGCAAATGGGGTGGACAGTCGGGTAGCAATCATGAAATGTTTCAGAAATAAAAATGTCTCCTTGTTCCTGATGCTCAGAACAAAGTCACCAGAAGGGAGTTGGGGAAACTCTTGATGTGGTTGATCTGTTCTTCTTCTCCAGGTTGGATGGGGGTGGCTTGGAGCAACCTGGTCTAGTGGGAGGTGTCCCTGCCCATGGCAGGGGGGTGGAACTAGATGATCTTTAAGGCGCCTTCCAACCCAAACCACTGTGAGATTCTATGACGCAACACATGGAGGACGCGCAGACCAGACAATATGTCCCCTGGTTCATTAGTGCATGTGCTTTCTTAGCAAAATCTTCCAAATGTCTAAACTTTGGGTGTTGGCCTACAACGAGCTTGTTCTAATGGTGAAAACCTTTATGAACTTTATATCAAACATGGCACCAAATTTGTCAGAATACCCATGCGAGAAAAAATCTCCCCATGAGCCATAGTATCATAGAAAGTTTCGAGAAGGAACCTTAAAGATCATCATGAAGGTTGCAAATTTTTTTTTAACACTGCATTGATTGTCCTTTTAGGTGAAGACTTGCTCTGTTTTGTTTCAGCTGATGACAATATTGTTTACAAATAAACCAGAATTTAATATTTTGACTTGCAGTCGCTGGAATTTCCACTCAGTGCTCCTGTCGCTGCCCTTCCCATCTGCCTGTTTACCCCCAGCATCTGCATGGTGGAACACAGCTGGAGCCAACCAGAGCACGAGGCAGGAGGATTGGTGTCTAAGGACCATCTCCTACACCATTTTCACAGATATCTGATCCAAAAAGCACCCACTGAGTGAGCGCAAAACCGGCAAATAATTTTAAGAATGCCTGCACTTGTGCTGCCATTTCCCCTGACGCAGAAGAGCAGTGGTTTACCTGAACACAAATATGAAAAATAATACATTTTACAGACCACCGCTCTTGCCATTCTCCTTGCACAGTGAGCTATAGCTATGGGAGGGACACACTTGCAGGAGTCACGTGCAGACTTCAGCTGTCTGTGCACGCCGGTTATTTGTCGCATCTTCCCCTGCGATGAAATTTGCATCTTCAATCAAAACATCAGCAAAATTGACAGATTTTGCGTTGAAAGAAGGTTTGCTTTCAGCTTGGAGATTTCTACCTTGCGTTATCAACAATACAAATGAAGGTTTGTGTCAAGTGGGTATGTTAGTTCAGTCCTTCCCCTGATTAAAAATATCGTACGGTTCACTGAAAATCTGAGGGTTGTGATTTTTAAATTCCTGTAGACACCACCTTCCAGCGCGCTGTTCTTTTATGCATCACATCACTTCCCGGTTGCCTTTTACTGAAAATGAATATAACAAAACCATATACACACCAGCTCAAAATCCAACCTTAAATATTCCTTCGTCGTAGCTGGTTTGCAAGTGAGTGATTCTCGGGGAAAAAATGTAGGTGCATTTTTGAAAAGGGCGCACATTTGTATTGCCCAGGTTGCACGATGGCATATTAAAAATCCTTGCAAATGTTTCTCTGCTGACAATGAAAAGTTAAAAACCTTTCCTGAGCTGGCTGCGTGTCAGCATCAAAACCAGAATCCTCAGAGCCTTGTTCTCAGTTTCCTACCAATGAAGTTAGCACAAACTTTAATCTCTCGTCATCAGTGATCCCAGTCTGAACAAATAAGTGGTATTGGTCAAGTTAATTTCTAACAGAAATCTTCAGGTAAGGTTCAGGAGACACATATAGTCACCTTGCTAGCAGCAGGATATACTCTATATACATGAGAACTGCCTAATTAAAAAAAAATACCCTCTTTTTTGAGTAAATGGACAAAACTCAATCTTTTTTTTTCAAATTCTAATGAAAAATCTATTTATTTACTCAACCAAAAGACAGCACTGGTTACCTTACAGAAAACTTTGGTCAAAATCAACTTTCCTCCAAAAAAATTGCTTAAAAAACCTGCATTAATTCATCTTCTTCTTTTCCCTTGGCCTTTCATAAATATTTGCTTGGTAAAAGGTTTTTGGGTTTTTTTTTCATAGCCACAAGTCCAAAAATTCATGGTGATGCAAATAAAAAAAAATCCGATGCTGGATAACACGAGACTTCAAAGAGAGCTGTTACTGCAGAAAGTAAGATGTTTCATACCCATTCGGGCAAGGTCAGGTGTTAAAGCGGTTGCTACCAAAACTTAAAAACATCTTTAGCAAAGAGCAGACCAGGGCTATCACTGCGACCGAAATGTGTCTGCCAGTGGGTCACTGGAAAAAAAATGAATTAATTACCTTCATTAGCACAGGGAAAACTGGTTGTCTGGGGATGATATGCACAGAGTAACATCAACTTGCTTGCAGAATTTATCGCTATGCTGAGAAATAGCTGAAAGCGTAGGTACAGGGATCACAGAAAGGAGAGGCTTATTTCAAAATGTTTCAGGAGAGAGGAGCTGTGCAGTAACTGAACAGCTACACTCTGGGCCAAAGGCTTTTTGGCTGGTTCAAGCAACTCCTTTTGACTTCAATTCTATTTAAGGCATGTTGGTGGTCTGCAGAGTGAAATGCAGGGAATAAACCACAGCTATTGGGTTTAAGAAATGTGCTCGTTTCCCACGGCACCATGAATATTTAGTCAAGA